>PVIU01000016.1:0-74488 GCA_004026605.1 Ondatra zibethicus | reverse complement strand
TGGACTATTTTGTTGTGGGTTTCTATCATAGAAGTAGATGATCAGCTGTAAAAGCTGTGAACATTGGGCCCTTTGTCTGGTTTTTTTTCCCCTGTGGGGAGGTGTTGAGACATTTTATTCTACTCATGTTAGAATTGAAATAAGATATTTTCTTTTATAGGCATTTTTTGGCAGTATATCAACAGACAGTGTTGTTATTTTTTATTTTACTTTTCATTTTTAGCTTGATGGAGTAACAAAAATTTCATAAGTCAAGGTGTGTAACTTGACATTTTGTTATGCAGATATGTGCAGGGACACTATAAATAAATGATCGTATCCATCACTTCATTAGTTATTAACTCTCTCTCTCTCTCTCTCTCTCTCTCTCTCTCTCTCTGTGTGTGTGTGTGTGTGTGTGTGTTACAAACATGATGGATCACTTACCATCTTCAGATCTGAAGCTCTAACATAAAGCCTCTATCTCCCAAGTGCTGGACTACAGTTGTGTGCCACCAAGCTCAGCTCCGAATTAGCGTGCTTGCTTTCTTTACATAGTACTGGCATTTTCCTTTTTGCTCGAGTTAGACTTAAAATATATACTTCCTGAAAGCAGCTAAGGAGATTTAAAATTGGATTGATTAAATACAATAAAATCTCTGGCATTTTGAATTGCTGTTGAATAATTCTAGACTGCTTAACTACATAAAAATATAAAAGATGGCAAATGTATTTTCCATCTTTATATTTAATGAATAAATGACAAAATTCATGTAACAGGATAAAGTTAATACTATTTTCTAATTCAAGACCTGATAAGATGTAAGATTCTCTTCTAAAATTTACTTTTTATAATTCTACATATTTCTAGAATACATTCTGTTTATATTATCCATGATACTCTCTTATGTATCTCCCATTCTTTCTGGTTCTCCTCCCAATGCATTTTCCCTCTAACTCCCATGGCTCTTTGTGATTGTGTGGTAGTCTTAGGTAGGAAACCACACTTGTGCAAGTTTATGGTCATCAACATAAATAATTAGGAGGAAGTCTGGCTATATATTCATTTAGGAGAATATCACTAATATATTCTCCCTCAGGGTCTTTGATCTCTGCAGTCACAGACTTTTGACAAATGTTATAGTATCAAGTGTGTGTCTACTCTCATGGAACATTCCCCAAATATTATCAGTAAATAATTAATCTCCAAAACATGGCTGTTGCTGCTGAACCACTGGGCATGTCCTTCCTCTCAAGTTGAAAAAGTAGCAATGTTAAGAAACCACAGCCAGGAAAGATCACCAATGTCTTTTCTTCCTCAGTGCCTGCAGAGCATCTTCTAAACCACAAATGGTAGACAACAGGAAGGAAGCTTCTAGCTCCATTTCAGCTTGATTGCTCTTTGCCCTTTATCCAAACTGTGTGCTGTCTACAGCAAAAGGGTCTTACCAACTAATTCTGGTATCAAAACAACAGTAATGGTAATATTCTGTTTTGTTCTGGGAGTCACTGAGGACTCTCTGGTCTCCAGCTTATAAGGAAGTATCAACTATCTGGCTACTCAATGCTAGTGAAGCCATGATTAGTGGAGAAGACACTACAACTCTTAATTTATAAACCTGCATAATCCCTACCAGAAACCTATAAACATCTGTCTTTATACAGGCATACAAATGGAGTCTTCTCTCCTCATGAAAGAAGCTTCTCTTTGCATCAGACAAAGACCATTACAGAAAACCACAAGGAATCAAAATGCAGAGTTGTGGAACACAGTCCCAGTGGCTACATCTATGAAACACTCCCACACTACAGGTCCAGGGAATATTGCAGAAGAAAGAACAAAGAAATTTTAAGAGCCAGAGAATGGGGAGCTTTGCTGTGAGATTGGGTATATTGATATCAAAAGTATTTGTAAAGTCTCACTAACACAACTGCCCAAATAGGAGTTGAACAAGAATGATACAGGTGAAAATGTCAAACTGGACTGAGAAAAGTCCATAAGGTCTTAACCCAACTCAAAAACCTATAGACTAAAGATGCTGGGCATGGGCGAGGTGGCGTTCCCCAGGGAAGAGCACGCCAACTGATTGTTCACTGCTAAACTTTCAGCCCTGAAAACATTCATAAGGCAACATTATATGGACTCAACAGGTTATACTTAGGGATATGTATGTCTACACATATAATTACATGCATACAATAACAATTTATAAAAAGTAGGGTCATAAATTTAGAAACAGAGAAGGGTATGTGGGAGGGTTAAGTGGGGAAAAGGGAAGGGAGAAACGTTGTGATCAAAGTATAATTTCAAAAAAATGTAAAGCTAAAAATCCTTATGGATTCTGGGAGTAGTAGGAGATATAAGAGACCTCTGTTCAAACCCTTTTGTTTTGAATTACAATTTTACTTTGTAAAGAGTGGTTTTCCACCAGGTTTTTCCATACATCGTTAGGTTGGTTGGCTGTCTCGCTTACTTCCTCCTTTCCCAGAAGCCTCTGCTCCCTTCTCCATGGAAACCTTTCTAACCCTAGTAACTCCCCCTCCTTTTGTAGCAGATGGGTTTTCTGCCTCTCACAGCTTCATTCTTATTTTCTTGTCTCTACAACTGCATATTCTAAATTAAACACAATATAATTTCAACATTAGAATTTGTATATGAAAAAAAGCATGCAGCATTTGTCCTTCTGGATCGGGTTACTCAAAGCAAATATACATTACTTTCTAGTCTACTCAATTTTCTGTAAGTTTTACTTCTCTTTAGTAACACAGAATTCCCTTTTGTATACGTAGCACACTTTCACTATCCAGTCCTTTATTGATAGACATCAAGACCGATTCCATTTTTCAGTCATGGTGAATAGAGCAGGAATGGATATGGATGTTCAATGATCTCTGTAGTAGAATATAGAGACTTTTGGCTAAATAGCTGGGTCATGTGATGTTTCTATCTCTATCTTTTGAGAGACCTCTACGCTGAGTGCCATGGTAACTGGTCAGTTTACAGTCCTGTCAACAAGGAATTACTACTCTCATTTCCTGATATTCCTGCACTATTTGCTGCCATTTGTTTTCTCAGACACCCTGACTGGAGTGAAATGACTCCAAGCAGATTCAGTATGCATTAGTTTAGTGAAGCTGAGGCCCACAGAATGGGAAAGGATTTTAGCAGCTGCACATCTGCTAAAATTGCAACCTTTTCTGTAAATACTTTACCCTAGTGGGTTTTTTTTTTCATATCTAGATGCGCATTCTATTTTTTTCTTATTCCTCTATTCTGTGCTGAGGATTGAACCTAGGATATCACTGACCTAGTCCACAACCCTGAGCTTTATGTTGGAATTTTCAAGAGTCTGGGAAAAAAGAAAGATTCTCTACTTCAAAGCCACATGTACCTCCCATTCCTGTGAACTTTTTTGGATAGTAGCCATATGAGTCACTTTGTCTTCTACCTGCCCTTGAAGCCTCTAAGTCATCATTTCTTGCAAGCTATTGGCTTCTGTGCTCCACCTGACTGCCAACTGCTGTTGCAGAACCGTTGGGGCCAAAGCATCCTGGGAAGATTGGTTGGCATATTAATTTCCTCTCCAGGCTGCTGGCTGCTTTAGGGGGATAGGACATATTTATGTGACAATCAGTCACATCAAAGGTTACCTGTGGGAGCATTATTTAACTTTCTGACCCATTAAAGGGACCCTGGAGAAAATTTATCAAGTTGTTTGACATAGAACCTGCAAAAAAGGAGTCAAAGAACTCCCATAATTTTGCAGCCTGGGTGATATTGTGGGCTGATAGCATCCGTCATAGAAACAGGAAATGCTGAGCAGTGTGGAAATCAGGAGTCCATTCCAATACCTTATGTGAAATAGTAATTTGATATAGGTTGGAAAAGTAGGATTGAAACATAGAATAAAATAGGATAAACAGGAAGATTTAAAAAGTGAATTTTCAGGTGATAGTACTAAAGCCATGAGACTGAATAGCCAGAGTATTGAAGGAAAAATAATCCTTATTTATATTGATCATAGTGGCCCACAGCCCAATTACAGTTCAATTTAGCCACGTGTTCAAATGTCATGTGCAAATGTATGGTGCCAGACTTTTATGACTTCTGAAGAAGTGCACATGTGTATATGTGAGTACAGAGAGTGAGTAGGAGTGCACGTGTGTGTGTGTGTGTGTGTGTGCATGTGTGTGTGTGTGTGTGTGTGTGTGTGTGTGTGTGTGTGTGTGTGATGGGTAAAAGTCTGATCTGTGCACAGTTAAGTAGAATTTTCTCATGACATCAGTTTGCTAGCTTAGAGTACGGTTCCTACTGAGGCCAGACTTATTTCATTGTTTGGCTATAGTCCACACCGCTCACAGAGTCTACACTTCCTTCTATAAGTGTGTTCTCAATGCTTGCCACCTTCCTGGTTTTCAGGGTGCAACCTGTGACCCATGACACTGAACGGAAAGACTTCATCATGAGTAGGGTTGCTAAAGTTTGGACTTCAATAGTAAGTTTGTTTTATCTTAGTTGTACTACACGTATTCGCCAAATTCATGCCTTGAACCTCGATCTACTGTGCCTCAGGCTGGATTAATGTAAACGTGGTCAGTGAGGACATTGGCACGATGGTGCAGAAGAGGCCCCTGCTGTACTGTGCCTGTGTCTTCATTCACTGGGAAATCTGGGCACAATGTCATGTAAGATGCAAGTTCTTCAGAAGGGGAACACTGAAGGCTGCTATGAAACACTAGACATCAGGACAAAGATCTGAAGCAGGTATCCTGGAGGATCCAGTCCTTCTAACATGTTAGCATAAATGCTTTGGCCTCCAGAGGTGAACACGGTAATCACTGCTGTTTATGGCACAAGCTGGAAGCCTTTCCAAGATAACAATGAAAACAATATTCAATTAGCTAACTATTTCAAAAACAGGGAAGCTTTTTGGCTTTGCAAGGACTGTTATTTTCAAGTCTTATAAGAGAAAAATGCTAAAAATTATGGGGCATTTTTCAGAGATCCACTCAGTTAACAGACATGTCTAGGTTTGAATGCTATTGCTCATAGAAACACTGTGTGTATGCATGTCTACTGTTCTATTTCTTTCAGTACAGATATCACTTTTAAATCTGAGTTGCAATTGGGTCTACCACACAGCTGGATTAAGATGAAGAAGAACACACACAGAGAGATTTACGTAGTACCAACACAGGGTCAGCATGGAACAAGCTGCCACTGATGCTATTATAAACGATTGCCAGTCACTTCCTGTTCCATTTTAACATGGAAGAGTGGAGAGGCATCTGAACCTTGAAGACTGCAGAAGCACAGAATTTGCTTTTCTGGGTTCACTATGGATTTCTTCAGACATATTTTCACATGCTGTCGCTTCATCGGCATATGCACCCTTGCAGAAGGAAGCACAGACAAATCCGACCTTGGAGTAGTAGGGTATTTGCATCACTGAACAATGTTTACTTTACAACTGGTGTCGAGGTCCATTTCAGAGAATCTGTTGTACAGAGTAGAGGCCAACAACACTATACAAGTGTTGGATTGCAGTCAGCATCATGGCTTCTGAGTTGATTGCTACCTCCTGCAATGAAAACTCCTCCTAGGTAGATCTTATTTGATTTTTATTTTCATCAGCCACAACACCCAACACCGTAACTAATGCCTACTGAATAAGTAGAGAGCAAGTCTCCATAAACAAAGAGACCGCATTACAATACAGTTCTCATATCTAAGGAAAGGGGAAGGATGCAGCACAAAGTGTGGGCTAGTTATAGAAAACATTTTCTTTGATTTTTCTCATTTCAATGCTCTGTCTGCATCAGTTTTCATTGCTATTATAAATACTTTGCATAGATTAGCTTAAGAAGGGGAGATGGGTTTTTTGTTATTTTGTTTATTTTTAATTTTGATTTCAGGGCTTTCATCCAGAGCTGATTGGTGTTATTGCTTTTGGATCTGTGAAAGGCAATGTAACAAGGTAGGAGATTGGTAGGGAAAATTTCTCACTTGGTGCCTGACAGAAGAAAGAGGGAGGGAAGATGGGGTGGTGTCAGAATCCTAAATTCTTCTTTCAGGACATATTCCTTGATGACCTCATTTCTTCCGTCTAGGTCCTCCCTCCTAAAAACACAGCACTTCCCAACAACACCTTGGGCTAGAGACAAATCTTTACTATATGGACATAGCTCTGTCTATACTTTCTTAAAAATAAAAGAACATTCATGACATGACATATGTATGTATTTTTCTGTTTGTCTGTTTGTTTCTATTTGCTTGGTTAGTTTTGGTTTTAGTTTTTCAAGACAGGGTTTCTCTGCGTAATCTTGGCTCTCCTGAAATTCCCTTCTTAGACCAGGCTGGCTTTGAACTCATGAAGATTCACCTGATTCAGCCTCCCAAGTGCTGGGATTACAGGCATGTACAGCCACCACCTGTTTTCCTGCATTATTTTCTAAATTTCACCTACAATTGCTTTAGTTACAACTTTTTGAAATGTTTGGCTATAGCTGTGTGCTCCAAACACCTGCAAGAGACAGCTCATAGTAGGAGCTGGGTTAAAAAGAAATGTTTAGGGTGTAATGTCATCTTTCTGACCCACCTTTTAAATTATAAAGAACTACCCATCTGAAAGATCAAAACCACAGACACATCTTACTCAAATCTCACAGAAAATGCAGCTAGGTATTAAAATGTATACCTATATATGTGTACTATAGTAAAATGATGAAAAAGCCTGCTTTATCTTGAAGAAGTATTTCCTGAATGACCGATAATATAATTAGCATACCTTAGTGTACAGTGACTTTTATTATTTTAACTATGATTTATTCTCCTAATGATGTAATTTTGTAGCCCCTCATTTTTACATTGACTTTATTGGAAATTAGGTGAATTCAAAATACGTTTATAGGTGAAGAGGACAGTTGCTTAGGACTGGTGGTATGGAGATTGTAGTTTAAGTTGTCCATTCTCGGTTTATGTCAAGGTATTCTAGAAAGTAAGGCTGTTGGGCATGTGCACAAAATTTTGTGAGGAGGGGAATAATGCATAGAATTCATGGAGACGAATTAAAAGTAATGTCAAGTTATATTTTGAATCAGGAGTCATAGACGTGAATGGGACAAAGTGATAGTCCAGGGACCCTGAGCCCCTTTGTGCAGACTTGCAAGGTATAACAAGACTGTAAACCATGACTCTGTGGAACCCACACTACTTCTCCATATTGCTCTTGTCCCTCAGGTTTAATAAGTGTTTCCTAAAAACAGGAGACTCCCCAAGATCACTGAGTGTCTTCCAGCTGTCAAGCAAGAATAACTGCCGGGTCTCACTTGGTCCCGTTTGGCCTGAACGACTTGGTGGACATAAGCCATTTGTAAGAAGTTGGCATTCATGCCGCTTACCAGGTTTCTTGCTGACCCAGGAGACTGTGTCTGCTGACAGATCCATAAACCCCTATAGTCTGACCATGTAGCAAAGCAACTCATAAGGGCAAATTGCAGGCTACAACAGTATCTGAACTCACAGTGGAAACTTGCCATAATAAGAAGGGTAGGACAGATGTGTAAAAGATGACTTCTGCTAACAATGATGTCACTCCTAACAATTCAAAATGCAATTGAAACAAAAATGACATTTCTTTTAATTCATTGTGTTCTTTGGTTTGCAAACCTTCAGTGAAACCAGAGTTAGTTTTATGCCACAATAATCATGATCAAATGTAACAGAAAAAGATCTTTTCGTAGGAAGAAATTTGTTACATACTAGTCACAGTTCAGAGAAAATATTTTGGAATTACTTAACTGCAAAGAAGGAATACACTTACAAAGTCTTTGAAATGAATTAAGTAATATCATAGTTTAAGCTGCTTAAGCAGCAACATGGTTTGGATGCTCCCACCAGTATTGATTTGATGTTTGAGCTGCCTCCTTCATTGAATATGGTTTTGAATAATGAAACAGCTGTGGTAGAGTCCTAAAGTTCCAATTTTTATTTTATGAACTATTTGGGAGGCAGTAAGCTCAAGTTGAAAACATTAGGTTGCAGCAGGCAGTATGAAGCCTGAAAAATCTAAAAATCTGCACTTTCAAAGATGTTCCTGTTTAGAGATTGAAGATTCTGACTCTTTTAATACCTCTTAGATTTGACACAAAACAGAATGTCCATGTTTGACAGATCTCCTTAAAGTTGTTCCCATAGGCTTTCAGGTTAGAACACAGATCAGCAGACAGAGTCCTGAAGAGTAAGCCCCTACAAGTGCATATGCCATTTCAGGAATAAGCACAGAAAGGCTATGAAGAAATAAGAAAGAATCAAGAATATCTATGACTCCACTGGCTACTATCCTTTTGAAAATTCAAAGACTACCTTGTTTTTTAAATCCATTTGTAATTTTGTGCTAGGCCACATCCAAAGCTGTCCTATAGAACATGTGGCCCACAGGCTGTGAGTTGTAAGTACCCAGGCCTCTATCTATGTAAACAATGCCTCAATAAGAAAAGTTAGAAGAATCATTTCATTATTAGGAATTCCATCTTGCTTCATTCACTACATGTTTCTGGTACATCGTGAGGTCATCCGTACACATCACTGTATACAGTGACGGTAATGATGATAAACTAGAGGCTTTTTGTCCTAATCAATACTGGGTTCACACCTTTCACCTTTACCAAGTGGTGATTTGTGAAACGACAGTATGCGTTGTCCTTTGTCGTGTCCACAGATTTCCTATAATCAGTAATTGGTCTCTGGGTATTATTTTATGTTTTGTGTGTGTTAGCAGGGAAGGAGTGTAGGGTTAGGCTTTTGTTTCGGTTGGAACGGATGCAGAAGTGAGGCGCTTCTTCCTTGGTAAGATATACTGATATACTGAAGTCCCAGCTCACGGGGCTGCAGCCACTAGCCGGCTGTTTGTAAGAAAAGCATTTTTAGACTGTGTGCAGTTATGTGCCTTATTTGCCATGACCAAACATCTTACGAAAGAGACTTGGGGAAAGAAAGGTTTGCTTTCACTTACAGCTTGAAGGAATAGTCAGTCAGTCATGGCAGGGGAAATGAAGATGTCACGGCAGGGAAATCATGGTAGCAAGAGTGTGAGGCTCCCATTCACATAGTGGCTGCAGTCAGGAAGGAAACAGAGATGCAGGTTGGTGCTCAGTTCACTTTCTCCTTTTTATTTAGTCTGGGTACAGACCAATGGAAGAAAACTGCTTATACACAGGGTGTGTCTTCCCTTCTTGGATAAAGTTTCTGTAAACTCATTAGCACACAGAGATGAATTGCCATGCTGATAGTCTCAGCAAGGCAAAAGGGAAGATTACCCACTACAGATTATAGTCTTTGTTTTGCAGGTCCATCTTATCAACAACATGGCAATGGGGCCTATTCATGCTTAGTGGAAGCGAATGTTTGTTTAGTGTTTGCAGCTTTAGTCAGCTGAACAATTTAGAATTCTTTTCACTTGCTTTTAATGTCTGTAGAACTTGTTCTTTTCATCAAGAAAGTCACCATGGACTGGTATAGAGCTCAGTGGTAGGATTCTTGCATGTTGTAGGCTCTTGGTTAATCCTCAGCACTGAAGAATAACACAAAACCATGCCACATTGTGCAACACAAATTATCCCAAATATTGGTATAGCTGAGCTTCATTGACCACTGTTCTCCTAAAGGAGCTGTTGAGACTTGAAAGAGGAGAACAATTCTGGCCCCTCTACTGCACTTTTCTAAGAGGAAGGGCTGCATGAAGCCCCAGCCCATTGCCTACCACCACATCAGCATCTAAAGGCATCACTAGTGCCTTTCTATTCTTCAAATAAATACCTAGAGGTTTCAAAATGACAACAGGAGCCTGCGTGTTTCAATCACCTTGCTGGCCACATCATCCTATTGAGTCAGCTGGACAGGCCAAGCTGGCTGGCTGGGAGAACTGCAGAGCAGGACACTCTCCTCCTCTCTCAGCTTCCTGAAAGGTGTCTGTAGCCTTGCTCCCCTCTCTGCACCTTCTGCTTGCTGCCCTTTCAACAGGTGTGGCCCACGCCTTCCAGATCTCCAGTGATGCAAATGAGTAGTAGGCTCTGCATTGGCTATATCGCTCTGCATATCTGCCAGGAGCGTGTGGGCACAGGTGTGATAACTCCTGCAACTCTTTAAAGGATAATGACTCCGAGTCCACAGACAACAACAGAAGGCTTTCTTTTCTTCCAATGAGTCAAGGTGCTGGGGCATGGTGCTAATCTATCTTTCTTTCTTTCTTTCTTTCTTTCTTTCTTTCTTTCTTTCTTTCTTTCTTTCTCCCCTTTAAACCTCAGGAAACCTGGCTGCCATCATTTCCTTTGAAGGATTATGTAGTCAAGGCCTTTATCACAGAGCTGAGGTGGCTGCCAGAAGACAGCCAACTCTAAAGGAGAAGGTCATTCAGATACTGCTGCGATCTCATTCCCGCTGACCATGCTGAGTCTTGCAAAGGGTCCCCTCTATAGCATTATCATGTTCGGACAGTCAGTCACTACATTTGCTGAAAGGGGGGGTTCTTTAAACAAAGTGAGGTTAATTCATTTGGAAACAGAGGGTAATTAGTGTTCACCTCTTTTGACTTAAATTTTATAAAAAAATATATATTTCTTCTGCTTTTTCATTTTATAAATACTACCATGCAAAAACTTCAAGAATTTAAATGCAGAAGACAATGCTGTGTTGCTGAGTTCAAGAGATATTATAGATCATGATAGTGAACCAATTGGACAGCTTACACCATAAAGCAGTACAAAGTTTTATCATTTAGAATTCAAATGAGGATAATTCCTGTGTCAGGTCCTGTTCAACCTCGTCTGAAGAGAGGACCACATCTCCTCCATCCATTCCATAGAAATGTTGTCATAGTTTTCAGTCTAAAATATTGCATGAAAGCTTCTGTTTCCAGTGCTAGGGACACAGCAGTGAGGTTGTTCTAAGAAGTTGTGGAAACTATATAAGGTGGCATCTAGCTGGACGGACTAGGTCACTCTCAAGGGAACTTTCAGTGGTATCCTGTCTCCAGCACTATCTTGTCTCTTGTTTCTTGCCCCCAAGAAGTGAAGAACAGCCTCCCCAACATGCTTCCATTGGCCTGATGTTCTGCCCCAGGTTCTGGAGCCAAACAACTCCACATTGAACTCTCTGATGTTTTGAACTAGAATGACTCTTTCCCCCATTATGCTAACAAGCCAGGAATTTTAGACACAGCAGCAAATCTCTAGAGAACAGCAGATGGTGATGATGAGATTCTTCTCTAAACAGCATGAAAACCTTTCCAGTTCTTTCTTTCAAATATATATAGCATTTAGCCCACCTATTAAAGCTCATCACTCTTGAATCTGGAAAGGTCAGAATCATGACTAAGAATAATAGAGACAAATTATCTTTTTTTCAAACATGCCATAACACGTGCAAAAACATTAAGGGAAAATTATACAATTAAATAAATGTGCAAATTTCTGAAACTGACGTGTATTTTGAAAGATCGAAAGATTGTTTACTTACTTCCTATTAATATTGGACATATAAAGCTCTAATAGCTTGTGACTTTGGTCCCAGTAATCAGAATGCTAGAGGCAAGTTTATCTCTTTGAGTTCAAAGCTAGCCCGGCTTATATAGTGAACACCAGGATTGCAGGGGCTGCATTGTGAAACTCTGTAGATAGATAGATAGATAGATAGATAGATAGATAGATAGATAGATAGATAAGATAAGTTATCTATTTTTAAAGATGCATCAAATTCTTTGTTCAAGACCATGTCACACTGACATGTTGTGTTTGTAATCTTTAAAATACAATTTAGCAATAACTAAAACTGAATTATTGTCCTAAACTTGTGTCTGTAACACTGTCATACCACCAATATGCTTGTTACATGTATCTCCACAAGCACATGTGGGTTTCTGCAGTACACACCTGAATGTGCACACATGCCACACATACATGTGCATAGACACATGTACAATTTAATTTTTAAGGGAAATAGTGATATTAAATTAATTGTAACACTTTCTAATGTTAAAACAGCAAAATTAAAAAGCCACTATGTATGTTTGCCATTTTTTGTCTTCTCAAAACCTTAGAGCAGAATTTATTGCCTGAGGATGGCAATCTACTCAGCTCAGAAGTGTCATAGCTGTTATTCCAACTCCTTTCATGAAATTTTGTCTTAAAGTGTTTAATCTTATATGACAGTCTTTAATAAGTTTCAAAAATTTTCCAAAGACCAAATCACTAGAAGCAAGTTTGTACGACCATCAAGAATAGACAGGTACCTACCTTTAATTTCAGTAAGGAATAAGCTTGGGATTTCAGGGGTAGAAATACTGCAGAGAGAAATCTGAATGCTTTCTTTCTTTATAGGAGTATATTGTCATTAAATCTTTTTCTTTGATGGCAAAAGTCAACTGTCTTTTCACTGCGTAGTTCTCCATTTCAGAGTTGTAATGGTTGAAGCAGCTGTCCTAATCTTTTATCGTTATGTTTACATTCAGTCTCTCCCCCATCTCTCTCTTGTGTGCACACATATAACATCAAGACTCACCACTTATTTGATAATATAGCACTGGCGCATATATATATATATATATATATATATATATATATATATATATATGAAACCGTGCATCTTTCAAGAGTTTAATGATATTCTCAATCAATAGCTCCAGTTTTACACGTTATGAAAACATCAGCATATGGTTTCATTTTCATTTCCAAAACGGATTTCCTTGTAAATGCTCCAGTTTCCCATGACTTCAGGAATTCTGAGGCTAGGAAGCACAACAGCAATCCCTCACCCTAAGGATTAATGGGAAAGTATTGGAGTTTTGTAGCTCTTGCTGAAGGCTGGGGAAAATCGATTTTCAAGCACTATAAAGCAAGGCCTTGGGGCTCAGACAACGATTACAGAGCAGACACTCTATAATGCCCAAAACTAACATCTGGATCCTGTTGACTCCTTTACCATGGCGAAGGGCTGAGTGAAATATAATCCCTGTCTGCTGATGCCAGGGAGATTCCCCCAATCCATGAGCAGCTGGAGACACCCCGCCACACATCCACACACATATACACAAACATATACACACTATATACAGATACAAAAAGACACACACATATACACACCACACACATGTACACACACACAAAGTCACACACATGTACTTGCAAACACACACACAAACAGATACACACACATATACAGGCACATAAACACGTATACACACAGATACACACATATCCATAGACATACAGACACATGCACAGACATAAACATACATATACACAAACATACACACACAAACCTACAGACACAGACACACACACACACACACACACACACACACCCCGACACATATACCCATTGCTCAACAGATTAACTATAAAGAATTTCTACCACTTTTACTAAAGCAATAAGAAAGGCAATAGATTTTTCTCCCTACCATATCTGTGGTAGTCATCTCCCCCTGAAACACTCAATTTTTGCAAAGCAATAAACATCAAAGCTGCTCAGAGGGTAATATTATGCTTCTTACTAGGGTTCAGAAGTGGATATGATGGGAAACGTATTAAATATTTGGTGTAACTTCTACAGAAAGCTCAGGTTTTGAACGCGTAGAAGAGTGGCGCCTTGGTAGACTCAGCAGTTGCACTGCCGCCCCCAAGCTTGACTTTGTCGTTGTAGGAATTACTTCAAGTGAGTGGAAGTTGTGCTGCAAACCCTTCCAAGGAAGAAAAAAAAATCACTGTGTGTTTTCAAATTGTTCTAGAGAGAACAGGAGGTGAGGAGGAGGAATCCTGAGAGGAAGAAGGAGTTTGCCTAAACAACCATGCTCAGATCTCCAGGTGGAAGATTACCCCAAGTGCATGGCTTTGAAATCTAATGATCACATAAAACTCCCCTCAAAGCATTTGCAGCATTTGGTGCCACTTTTTTTTTCCTGTGTAGATCAACCTAAAGTAATATATCAAGATCAAGGTACATTTCAAAGAGAAATTCTTTGAAAACAAATCATGGTCACTGCTGATTAATCATTCAAAATCATAAATCTTGTGTGTGGGGAACCAGACATCCTCCCTCCACTGGAGCACTCACCCTCCCTCCTGGTGTGCAGAGAGCCATGTGAGGTGCCATCAGCAGGCCCTCAGGGTGTGCAGTGAGGTTTTGCCATCAGGCCCATCTCAGTGGAGCTTCTCCTGGGGTCCATGCTTGAGACTGGGAGGACAGGGCTGCAAATGTTACTCCTTTGCCCCTGAAAGAATCTCATAAAACTGTGCATTGCTTCATGCTCTTTAGTCTTTAAAAGGCTCATTATAAATGTTAATATTGCAACCCTGAGAAGTCCCAGCATACTGTAAAGTCGTTCAGATGTCAATGTCATTAAAATTCTGAGATTTTTGTTGAAAGAGTTTTATGCAGCATTGTGGTGTACACTGCTACCTATCTAACATGTGCATGTATAGAAACACCATGTGGTGCCACTATATATACATATGATTTTGCTGTTTCACGTAGTAAATAAAATGAATTTAATTAAAAACATGAGATATATTTATGTTTGGCTATTATCTAATGATACTCCTCTACTTTTCTATGAAATGAGATTGTAAGCATATATATGTGTGCCACTTAAATGCAATACCAATTAATTTCCTGTGATTGTATACCTTTGACAAACTTTCAATGCATTCATTGATTGAATCATCATTAAAGTAAAACTTTATATCTTACATCAAAGACACTACATAGGCAGCAATCAACTGTTAAATAATAATTCTGAAGATATAAAATGAAGATTTGGGTAGTATATCTCTTGGTAAGATGATTGAGAATGTATTAAAAATTTATAATATAATATTTCTTGTCTTAGATTTACTGTGTACAAATGTAATTCTAACTGCATTACTTTTCTTTCTTAGATGATAATACTAATAACTTTATATCTGTAATCCTAAACCAGAGTAAGAGCTTTAAACCATCTTAAGCCATCTCTGGAGTTCCAGAATAAGTTAAGTTTTAAAAAAGTATTATATCTCAACATTAATTAAGATTAGGGAAAATAGAATTGGAGGGAGGAAAGAAAGATTATGTGTTTAATCCAAACTATATTGTCAGCCTCTTCAAACAAAGATAGGTGCACGTGAGACTTTAAGAATATGAAAAATGAAAGTCTGGGTTAGGCTCTACACAAACTCAATATGTTCTTACCAAATCTAAATACACCTGATTGAGAGCATTTTCAACATACTGTAAAGGACTTTTATTCTTTAATTAAAACTTGGTAACTAATTGTGTAGCTTTAATTAGAGTATAGGTGGTTTATATTTCTGGTGTGTGTGTGTGTGTGTGTGTGTGTGTGTGTGTGTGTGTGTGTGTGTGTGGTCCTTTAGAAAGGTAAGAGGAATGGGAGCAGCATCCACTATTCACTTTATCAGAGTCCAGAAAAGGACATGATGTTTGTTTAGATAGCATCACACCAAATCCTCTTGATACACTATTGGGGAAATAATATTCTTCTTGTTGGGAATGAGTAGGCAGATGTTGTAGAGCTGTATATTGTGTTCATATGACGCTTTTATTGCATGGTGGACCTAGGATTCAAGTGTAGCCATTTCAAACTTTAACTCTGTTTTTGGCTGTTATTTAGAAAGCACAGCCTCAAGGAGCATGACCATACGCATGGACATCAGGCAGCAGTATGTGTGACATTTTAAAAGACCTAACTTTAAACAACAGATTAGTGTAAACTCCCATCTGAAAAGCACAACTAAATGGAACTCATTTGTCTAAATCATATTCTTTATTTGGAGCAAACATTTACAATTATTTATATTTCATTACAAGATAAGAATTTGAAATCTTTATTCCCATTCAGAAGTTGATCATGGCTTGAATCTTGCTATTTAAAAGTGTCCCATCTCTTTGAGATTTTTCATTGCTTGCTCATAAAGCCCCCAAGCATGACTGTGATGAGATACTGTCTATTTTTCTAAGACATTTTCTTGCTTCCTTCTCAATTTAAACATGTCTTCTATTGATGCTGTTTTGTGGTTTTGCTTTTATTTTGTATTGATTTTACTGAGCTATACATTTTTCTCTGCTTTCCTCCCTTTCTTTTCCCTCCTCTTCATCCCTCTCCCATGGTCCCCATGCTCCCACTTTACTCAGGAGATCTTGTCTTTTTCTACTTCCCCTGGAGATTAGATCCATATATGTCTCTCTTAGGGTCCTCATTGTTGTCTAGGATCTCTGGGATTGTGATTTGTTTTACTGCAACGGTAAACTTAATTCCTTCTTGGAAACTGAGACAAATCAGGATATTTTCCCAGTGTTGTAATCAATAATCTTTAATTACTAAAGTTACTTAATACATTTGTATATATTACGGTGTTTAGTCATATATAATCACACCAAAGTCTCTTGCCACACTGTCAAGAAAATACTATTCTCCATGGCAGGAAAGAGGGAACAGGTGAAGCAGAGCTGTGCGTTTTCCTCACAATGACACTTTTGAAGAATGGTGGAGTTAGAATTGAAATGTGGCTCTTTCAAATTTTAACTCCCACTTTTAGCTGCTCCTTGAAAAGCAGAGTTGGAATTATTCAAGCTTTGAAGTCATGCTATCTGTGAGTTTCCCAATGTTATACCAACCATGTGGTGGGTCCATACAGAACAATATTTTTTCCCAATGAAAATTAAATTCCTGTACATCGAAACCCATGTCTTTACACACTGGCATATGGAAGTCAGTGGTGTGGGTGTGTGTGGGTGTGTGTGTGTGTGTGTGTGTGTGTGTATGAGCGTATGATTTGGGATGTTATTTAAACTTGTTCCTGAGTTGTGTACTTCATAATGCATGGCCAAATCTCCTTAATATTATAATATCACTTTTGGTGTTTGTCTGTTAGAACTCAAACCCACTTCAAACCTCCTACAGACTTAAGAAAGACTTGAGCATTTTCTTGTAAGTCTTATTTTTAGTTACTCCCTGTTGAAGTTCATGTTTCCATCTCCATCAGTGGCCAATGGTTCCTCTGCACTTTTGGGATTGTTTCCTCTGCCTCCTGAGCTGCTCATCAGTGCTCATGCATTTCTCGTTTCGTACCATCTGTCTTACAGAGCGTGGTGATTTGAATGAGAAATGTCCCCACACATTCATATATTGGAACACTTGATCCTCTGTTGGTAGCATTGTTTGGTGCACTTATGGAACCTATAGGAGGTAGAGTCTTGCTGGAGGAAGTATCACTGGGGAGTAGGCTTTTAGAATTTATAGCCTGGCACCAATTCCTCTCCTGTCTCTGCTTCCTGTGCAAATGAAAAGTAAAACCAACTCCCTGCTCCTAATATGCCATATGTTCCCCAACATAATAGGCTCTGTCCCCCAGAAACTGTAAACTACTATGCACCTATTCTTCCTTAAGTTCCTTTTGGTCATGGAAGTTTACCATGGCAACAAGAAAGTTACAAGCACACCTTGTTGTCTTGTAGTATTTTTGCTTTTAGTAGTCAGGTAGGCAATTTGTCAATGTTGATGAAAGGAACAGAGTGATGTAAATGGGGACAATCTCTCATGAGATAGTTGAAGTTATATATAACCTGTTATCATGATAGAGGTGCGTGAAAGGAAAGCAATTCCAAACTCACTGTGACATTGAAGTGCATTCCATAATGAGTTTGGTTTTAGTCTACATTTTCTAGCATATTAAAGTGCAGTAATTTTTTTCTCATACGTTAATCTGGAATCTAGTTGCTCCTTTCTTAACTCTGCTAGGGCGTTTTAACTGTAGGCGTTCTCACCGTGTACTTTCACAGGAACCTCAGCCACTATGCATCCTCTACTTTCGGCCTTGATCAGTACATCATAATACGAGTGACTTTTTCCAAAGAGGAGCTGCAATGCAGTGTTTGAAGTCATATCCTTGGACATTCTCTATTCTGGTACATTGCAATCCACGGGAATCTTGATCTTTCAGTGGCCTTAGGATTATTGAGCACTGTCGTTAGTAAATGTCGGTTCCATGGCATCTGTATATGTTACACAAAAGAGGAGTTGATCCTCGCTGAAAATCATAAATCTTTGATATAATTGCCAATCTCATTAAAAGAAATAGTAGCACTGAGATACGGTGAGAGTGATGAAAAGGGTAAGGTTTTCAAAATTCTGCTTTTTGCTTGCAGGCTGAGATTTCAGCACTGCCGAAAACCGTTGCTGATGGCCATTTTAATGTAAAATCTTGCCTAAAACCAGACTGGAAAAACCTTATTGTACCTGTTACTTTTTTCATATAAAAATAGTGTCTCAGGGATGAAAACATATAGGTCAACTCTAACTGAACCAGACACATGCTTTTTTCTAAAGTCACCTTTTTCTCTCACTATGCAGGATGCATCCTTCAAATAACTACTGAATTCTGCACTCAGAATACTGAAAGACTTGTCACTGAGGGCATAGATTTGAGTTAGAATATTGATAGTTTATAAATGTATTAAGAGAATTCTTCTTTCACTCTTTTGATGATGAGCACTGAGCCCAGAACCCTCGTGGTCTAGTTATAGACATGCTCTATAACAATGTCCTGATGTACAGTTTCTCCCTTGTGGATATAAGAGCAGTGAAAGCCATGAGACCCTAGCAGAGCAGACACTGTCTTGCCTTGCTCAGGCTCTGACAGCTTGAGTCACCATTTTTGCACCATTACTGCAAACTATAAAACATGAGGGGGGAAAACAGAAAAAAAATCTTAGTATTGTTCCAGATTAGATCTTGGGGACCATACTATAATAACTCATTATTTATTCTGCATAGTAGCAGAAAATTCGGGTTGCCCTTATCTGGTGTTGAGGGAAAGAAAAATCTTCTTTCTAGAACTTTGCTCTGGGAAGTGAAAATGTCCTCCCTGACAGGCCTGGATTTGTAAGAAGAGAAGACTCTCACAGAAAGTACATGCGAACCATATTGCACTTGTGGTTGATAACAACAGCTTCTAGCAAAACAAGGTTAGGAATGATTGTGACATCTGGATAATGGCAGTGTATAGCACTTGAGAAATGAAAGAAAATTCTCCTGAAAAAGATGTCTATCATCTGGGATCCTCCATGCACAAGAATGTGAATCTGTACAGGCTGCTCGCCAGCAGGGTTCAGCCTCTTAGTAACCACACAGCTTGTCCCAGGGGTTGTCAAGGAGACGAAGAGCTGTTACACATAAGAAGGCTAGCATATCACAAGCTCTCATTAATACTGGCTACTGGTCTCATCTTCATCGTGATGACTCAGTTTGCTTGGAATTTACTTGGCCAGTGACGTGGTTTTTAGCTGGCATCGTAGCCACATAAGGAAAATCTAAAGACGTATTTGAAGAAACTGATATGTCATTTTATGTTCAAAAGAAATCATTTAGTGAGGTTGAAATGGGGGATTTAAAGGAAGGTGATAGGAAGTAAAGACAATCTTTAATCAACTCTGAGAGATGTCACCTTTGAGATGAGTGACATCTTTTTTAGAGTCAAAAAGTCTGTAGAGTAAACACTGTTATTTTTTTAAATTGTATTTGGCAACTGACTTACTTACGATTATTAAGGGAACTTTGGTTGGCAATTATTGTTTATATTTTATCGGATCTAAGAGTTAGTTATAAACCCTTTTGTGTTATTTCACCAATATAGCTTTAGACAATGTATTAAATTGTAAAAAAAGAAGAAAAGACTTTTGACCATGGTGGTGTATGACCATAATGAAAACCCTGAGGAGGAAGAGTCAGGAAGATCTTGGTTTTTTGGCTACCCTGGGCTACCTATCAAAAAACCTGTCTCAGAAAAAAAAAATAGAATCCTAATTTACCTTTTCCTCTATGAAATGGTAAAATTGTAGTTAACAACTCCTAGTCTCTTATCTGAACTTTGATAACCTAGTAAGCAAAGAGTCAAAGTGCAAATGCATTACTATGAAGACAGCACAGAAATCACAGTATAAACAGCCATTTGTGTATATGTAATCACTCCTACTGGGTGTGGTACCCATACTCATGCAGGTCCCAGTAACAATTCCACATCCCTCCTTTCCTACCATGCCTCTCACTTAGGAGCAGTGGAAAGACTCAGGGATGCTTACACTTATTTTCTAAGCATAAAACATCCCACAGCATAATTGTGTCTCCGAATTTGTTTTCCTCCTGAAGTCATATTCAATTATAATCTGTAAGCTATGGATGTAACTCAGTGTTTGAATATTTGCATGTGAGGCCCTGAGGTCAATCCCCAGAGCTGGAAACAAAGGAGTATGTGGATATTGTGTGAATGAGAATGGCCCCCTACAGGATCACATGTTTGAACACTTAGTGTGCAGTTAGTGGAACTGCTTGGGAAGGATTAGGAGATGTGGCTTGTTGGAGGTGAGGTGCTACTGGGGACAGGCTTTGAGGTTTCAAAAAACTCCCATCATTCCCAGTGTTCTCTCTGCCTCTTACTTGCAGCTCAGAATGGGAGTTCTCAGTTGCTGCTTGGTCATCTGCCAACTCTTACCTCCATTCTTTGATCATACTCTCACCCTCTGAAACCAAACTCCCTAAATAAATCCTCATTTCTGTAAGTTGCAGTGATCATGGTATTTTATCACACCAATAGAAGAGTAACTAAGACAATAATTATGCATGGCCAAAAGCACAGTCCTTTTTCTGTTAAAATATAGTGCAGAAAATACCTTCCTTGTGATTATGTGATCAAATCAAGTTTTTTTTTTTTTTCCTAGTTTGCAGCAAGAATGCTTCCCAGGGGGCTCCATGGGTGGCAGCATCAAGCTGTTTGAAGAATGTGTTTGATTGTGTTTGATGAAAGCAAAACCTGAGGCTTAACAAGGAGAAACAGGTGGCTTTGTCAACAGCAAAGTTTGGCATCTGCAGATCCAGAATCAGATTGACTGACTTTGGAAACTCATGGGATGTAAAGTTGGGAAAATTCACATGCTCACAGGACTAAGCCCCTCCCCCTTGCATTAAGGTTGAACAAGGTATCCTGCCATAGGGAACAGGCTCCAAAGAACCAGCTCATGTACCAGGGATAGATTCTGGTCTTACTACCAGTGGCCCCTACAAGCAACACAACTATCACCCACATGCAGAGGGCCTACTTTGGTCCCATGCAGGCCCCTAGTTGTCATTCTAGAGTCAGTGAGCTCCCATAAACTCCGGTCAGCTGTCTCTGTGAATTTCCTCCTCATAATCTTGATCCCCTTGCTCATATAACCCCTCCCACCTCTCTTTGACTGGACTCCCAGAGGTCAGCCTGGTCCTTGACTGTGGATCTTTGTATCTGCTTCAGCTATTGGATGAAGGTTCTATGATGACAGTTAAGATGTTCACCAATCTGATTACCAGGGAAGGCCAGTTCAGGCACCCTCTCCACTACTGCTAGGAGTCATAGCTGGGGTCATTTTTGTGGGTTCCTGGTAGTTTCCCTAGCACCAGGTTTCTTCATAACCCTCTAATGACTCCCTCTATCAAGATATCTCTTTCATTCCTCTCCCACTCCATCCCTCCCCAACTCTACCATTCCTTTCCTTTATGTTTGCATCCCACATCTCCTCCCCTCTACTGCCCCTCCTGGCCCAATTTTACAGAGGAGATCTCTTCTATTTCCCCTTCTCATGGCGGACCATATATTTCTCTTGGGGTCTTCCTTATTACCTAGCTTTCCTGGAGCTGTGGATTATAATCTGGTTAGCCTTTGCTTTATATCTACTATCCATTGATGAGTGAGGTCATTCCTTATTTACCTTTCTGTGTCTGGGTTACATCACTCAGGATGATTTTTTTTCTAGTTCCATTCATTTGCCTGCAAATTTCATGATGTAGATTTTTGACAAAGTAGCCAAAACTGTACCATGGGAAAAAGAAAACATCTTGAACAAATGGTGCTGGCAGAACTGGGTGTTGACATGTAGGAGATTGCAAATAGATACATATCTATCGCCATGCAAAAAAACTCAAGTCCATGTGGTTCAAAGATCTCAACATAAATCCAGTTACACTGATTCTGATAGAAGAAAAAGCAGGAAGCCGTCTGGAACACATTGGCATAGGAGACGACATCCTGAATATAACACCAGTAGCACCGTCACTGAGAGCAATGGTTAATAAACTGGACCTCCTGAAATGTGAAAGCTTTTGTAAGGCAAAGGACACAGTAAACAAGGAAAAACGGCAGCTGACAGAATTGGAAAAGATCTTCACCAACCCCACATCTGACAGAGGGATGATCTCCAAAGAACCAACTCTTAAAGAATCATTTATTGGAAAGTCAGGGAGAACACTTTGGCAAAAAAAATGGACTCCAGAGGGGAACCAAAAGACCAAACAATAAGTATGGATGCAAACAGTTCTTTCCAGGATCAGAGCCGGCAGCCGAATGCTGCACTAGCTTTCTCTTTCGATGTTGTCATTCATGCGAGTGCAGCACAGCTAGTGGCCTGGCTGGCTGTATGTATAAAATCCTGCTGACTGGGGACCTTGGGAGAGAGTTGAAGGGGACGGGAGAGGCAGGGAGGGGAGCAGAGAAAAAAATGTAGAGCTCAATAAAAATCAATAAAAATTTTTTTTAAAAAAAGATGGACTTCTTGGGAAAGAGCGCATGGAATGTGGAAATTTGGAAAATATATTTGTTACAAAATTTAAATCATAGAATTTAGAATATCCCAGTGGTGACTTGAATGGAATTAGTTGTCAAAGACTAAAAACTGAAGCTAAGTTTAGTTGTATTAGAAACAACTTTTAAGAGCTATCTATATATACTCTGGTGGCATATATGATGCTGTCTTGTCAATATCATTCTCCCTTACTTCACAGCATAAACATAGTGATAGAGCAATGAAATTACGTAAACATTAAAAAACAACTTGCCTGAATGAGACTGATGAAGCAAACAGCATGAGTTCACACACCTTCTAATGAGTGTGATTGTTTAATTGTGCTTGGCACAGCTAAGAGCAACAAGTTAAATCTCCAAGAACATCCTAAGTTGGATGGGCCGGTTGCTCAATTACATATATTCTGTACAAGATCCAAGCCAGTTCTTCTACACATAGAATATATGTATCTGAGGATTTCATCTCTGAACCTCCATTTGGAGTTTTAAAACAGTGACTTTTGGATTTTTAATCATATGGAACAAAATTTCACAATATAGAGCGTGTCAGTGTGTTCATTTTAGCACCTAAACGCAGAGGGAAACCACTTGTGTGGTTTTGACCAGTGGGCTGTTGTTTACCACCGCAGTGGTTACTCTGAAAGACTGTGTCTTGAGGTTGGATACTCAATGCAGCCAGCTACTCCACACATAGCAGATTTTAGTGGGTGAAGCATCAGCCTTACGTGAAAGATTTGAGTATACGTTTTTATGGAGCAAGCATCAAGAATTGGAATTAAAACGTGAGGTCACCAGGGATTTTTGTTTGAAACTTTTAATCTTTATTATTACTTATTTAATGTGGAAGTGGTAATACATTCTGAAGTTCTTACATACCTGTACCCTGACTGCTCTCATTCCCTGGGGACTGCCTCCACTCATTCCACTTCAGGGCCATTCTAGTCATTTGGGAAAACAAAAACAAAAACAAAAAATCAACAAGAGAAAATACTCCTGTATTATTTTAACACATATTAATTTTTGCCTTTTTATTGGGGTGAGTTCATTGCGTAGTAGGATAACTTATCTTTTGTCAGTGATAGGTGTCATCATTTTTTTCATTCTGTTATTTATCTTATTGTTCTTGGTCGTCAGGGTCCAGGTAGGGTGTTTCCAGGTTCTTGCCTGGAAACATAAGGCAAGAATTGAAATAAAATCCCACATAGATTTGCAACTGGAACAAAAGAAACTTGTTTGATAGTCTTTACGTGGAAGAGATTTTTCTTGTGGGCTTATGCATTGCATAGAGTCGGAAGTACACGCCTTACATCTGCGGGTAAAGAAACCAGGCTGTTCAGTGCTTTATTTGAACAACTGGGATATGTTTAACTAAAACCCAAGTTGAGTCCCAATCACCAACCTATCCCCTCTACTTGTTTGTCTCAATTTGCCATGTATTGTTCTAATGAGAGGGTGTTTACTTTATTTCAATTCAATTTTCAAACTCTGAAGAACTCTCTTGGATGATATTTCAAAATTCTCACCTGGTTTCTTCCTTTACTATTTCATGCCATTTCATTTAAAATACTGGTGTACTTGAGGGAAGATTTAAAGTATAGGTCAGATGTAGTCAGTTCCAGACAATGATTTAGTTGCTTCAATTCTATTAAAAACTTTTATCTTTGATTTGAAATACTACTGCTACCATGCATACTTTCCCATATGTTCTTGGATCCTTTTCTAGACTCAATATTCTGTTATAACGCTCGGTCTTCCTGTTAGTGTGCCAGCGTTTCCATCTTCGGGTCACGTCAATAGGTCTTCTGACTTCATCACTTTGAGGAAATTTCTCTTGGCTGCACTTGTCTGTGATTATGGACACTGGTTCTAATTCATATTTAATTCACTGTGAGTGTTGTGGCCATGTGTCAGGGTGAAGAAAAACGGATGGTAGGCAGAGGGGTGGACACGTAAAACCTCTTGGAGTCACCACAGCCTGTAATAACAAGCCACTGCTATGGTCTGAGTTAGTAATTCCTTTGCTTGTGCCTTTGGCTTGAAAACTAGGCTTTCTAGGTCAGTGGGAACAACTCTACACTCTCCCCTTTGTTGTATCTATTTTAAATAATCTATTTGTTAATCGGAGAGTTACCTATTAACATCTATTAACTCTCTAAAGTTTAGTAGAATCAGAGATAGTCAATTATTTTTTATCTGGATGACTAGTTTTCATTTAAAAAATACTTACTAGGAAATGTTTCAGGCAGATCAGACAAATGTATATACTTTAGTCTTTCATAGTTCTTGGAGCCAAAAGAGGCAAGGTGAAGCATAGAGTTATAACCCCATAAGTTTGGAGCTTCACGGTTTATTCATTATTGGTTTTGATATGTAAGTCATGAGACTCTTTGAAAGCACTAGATAACTCTGGATAAGATTATAAACAAATTAAGCAATATTTTCAGAAAAAAACATAAATTGTCAAAAGCAATTTCTATTTATAAATAGTATTTTTTTCTTTGTAGTTTTTCATAAGATTTTAAGAATTGTTTTAGAAAATTGCATTGGAAAGTTTACCTGATGAATTTTACCTCTATGAAGGGAAATTATTTTCAGGGTTGGGGTGATGATTCAGTCAGTACAGTGTTTTTTCAGCAAGAAAAAGGAGTTCAGATCCTCAGCACCCACAAAGGGCATGGGAATGAGAAACCAGTGTTGGGGACAGAGACAGGCAGGCAGGAAGGAAGGAAGGAAGGAAGGAAGGAAGGAAGGAAGGAAGGAAGGAAGGAAGAAAGGAAGAAGGAAAATGTGTAGAAACACTGAAGACGAGACCAACATGTACCTCCAGGTTCCCACATGTATACATAACCCCACAAAATATACCATACTTACACATACACATTACAAAATGTAATTATTTTTAATCATTTCTCAGGACAGACACAAATCCAATCATTTATCTCATTTTTTTAAGATTAAATTTTTCCCTCCTTTAGGTATCTTTCTTTTTTTTAAATTTTTTATTGAGCTATATATTTTTCTCCCTTCTCCTCCCCTCTTCTTCTACCCTCCCCCATGGTCCCCATGCTTCCAATTTACTCAGGAGATCTTTTCCTACTTCCCATGCAGGTTAGATCCATATATATCTCTCTTAGGGTCCTCATCGTTGTCTAGGTTCTCTGGGATTGTGAATTGTAGGCTGCATTTCTTGTTTTGCATTATGTCTAAAAGCCACTTATGAGTTAGTACATATGATATTTGTCTTTCTGGGTCTGGGTTACCTCTCTCAATATAATGTTTTCTAGATCCTTTATTTGCCCACAAATGTCAAGATGTCATTATTTTTTTTCTCCTATGTAGTACTTCATTGTGTAAATGTTGCTGTGGGAGCTCCTTCCGCTCCTTCAGCCAATAGCCTTTGAGATACCAGCCTACTGGGGTGTGGTCTCTTTCTCTTTAAAAAGCAGAGGCAGCCCTCCTCTCACTTTCTCTTGCTTCAGACTCCTTTCCTGGTAGAGGGCTCTTGTCTAGGAGGGTTATTATTTTTAACCCTTTTAATAATAATTCCAAACTGATGTGGGATTGATTCGCGCTTTAAAATTTACCACATTTTCCTTATCCATTCTTTGGTAGAGGAGCATTTAGGTTATTTCCAGGTTCTGGCTATGACAAACAATGCTGCTATGAACATAGTTGAGCACATGTCCTTGTGGTATGATTGAACATCCTTTGGGTATAAACCCAATTGCTGGGTCTTGAGGTAGGTTGTCTCCTAATTTTCTGAGAAATTGCCATACTGATATTCAAAGCAGCTGTACAAGTTTGCACCACCAGCAATGCAGGAATGTTCCCTTTACCCCACATCCTCTCCAGCATAAGTTGTTACCAGTGTTTTTGATCTTTGCCATTCTTACAGGTATAAAATGGACTCTCAGAGTTATTTTGATTTGCATTTCTCTGATGGGCATTGCATTGAATTGGTAGATTGCTTTTGGTACAGTTGCCATTTTTACTATGTTAATTCTACCTACCCAAGGGCATGGGAGATCTTTCCATTTTCTGGTGTCTTCTTCAATTTCTTTCTTCAAAGATTTAAGCTCATAAAAACTAATCATTCATCTCTTATCCTGAAATCCATGTTTAGATTTTGTCTGTTTCCAATGCTATAAATGAAACACAGGAGAGAACATTTCTAGTGGATAAGTCATCACAGCGTTTCTTAATTTCTCAAGTTACAAATAGTGGTATACATCAGTTATTTCAACAGTGCATTAGGTGCCTTCTTTCATGAGAGTGCCTTATAAAATATCAGCTCAAACATGAGGAATGTAGTGTAAGGATTTACTTACCTCATTACAATGTGGCCACTGATTAGGGCAAGTCTCAGATATTCTTCTGAGCTTCTGAGTGGTCTATGTACAGTCATGAGGCAGGCTAGCTGCCAGCTAGAACAATGGAGGTACCAAATTCAAGTATCCCCATCTCCTTGCAATTCAAGCAGTCTTATAAACTATTAAAAGAAGAAGAAGAGGAAGAGAAGGAGGAAGAGGTGGAGGAGGAGGAAGAGAAGGAAGAGGAAGTGGAAGAAGGAGAAGGAGAAAAGGAAGAAGAAGAAGAAGAAGAAGAAGAAGAAGAAGAAGAAGAAGAAGAAGAAGAAGAAGAAGAAGAAGAAGAAGAAAACAGTTGGACATGCCTCTGCTTGCATCTCACTGTGCAAAACTTCAGCATAGCAAAGCAGTCACATGGCTAAACCTCGTGTTGGGGTGGGTATGAGATAACATGTTGTCTAACAGAGATCACACTTGTAGACAGAATCAAAGAACTGTGGACCAGCAAAATGGCTGTCTCAGTAAAAAAACGTCACTTGCTTTTTAACCTGATGACCTATGTTTGATCACCAGGACCTGTACGAAGAAGAGAACAGACTCCTGTAAATTGTCCTTTGGTTTCCTCATGCATGGCACACATATATTCACACACATTAAATAAACACATGCAATGAAAAACAAAGACAACAAATTAAGAACTATAATCAATCATGAAGAATGACAATTATAAGGTCCTCCTTAATGGTTAATCAAAATTAAATAAATGAAGAATTCCTATAGGAGCAAAAGAAAAATAAAGCCTTATGGACTTGAAACAGCAGACTTTTTTCCTTTGGTGTTGGGAAGGAACACAGATGAGAGAGAAACCTGCGAGGAAAGTGGGATGGAGACAAAGGCCACTTTAATGGGTGTTTCTAAAGACTTTTTTATTTGCAGGGGCTTTAATGTCATCCAAGAGGTCATAGGATGAAATTCCTCTTTAATCACTTTTGGCTCTGGAGCTGTGATTTGTGTGGGTCACAGCCCCATGACTGAACTGCCTTGATCTCTAAATTCATCCAGATCGCTCCAGACACTAGCTCGCATGCACACAGCCTTATCCCCTTGGCGCTTTTTAAACGGAGATATTGTTTAGGACTTTACTGCCAGGACCTGGAGAAGGATGAGAGCTTGCTACCTCATAGCAACAGTTACCGCGGACGCCATGAGGCTCAAACCTCCTTGTCTGTATTTTGCATTGTGATGTTGAACTGGCATTCTGCAATCAAATTTTCTCGCGAGCTGACACCAAACTCTGAACCTCTGAAGATATACCTGACACCTGTTAATCCTGGACTATGAAGCCTGTGAAAGAGGCACACCTGTCTGTAATTTAGCAGGAAACTTAACAAATGAAGTAATGAGCTACCAGTACCTTAAGTCATCAAATGCCATTAGATCAATCTGGGAGGGATAAATGAGCAGAAATGAGACAGCCTTTTTAGCTATGCAGGCAATCCCAAGTCTCTCCGTAATCTTTGGAGAACACCAGCCTTAGAAGCAGTGCTTGCTGTTAGCTGCTGAGTGCAAGAAGCCCAAAGATTTTCCTGGGGGGGTGGGAAGATTTAGTCTACCTGTCTTGGCAGGATGAGAAGATCGATTCCCCAGGTGTAGCATCCAGGAAGCTGAAGAAGTGGAAGGCTGCTTTTAGGATTAACAGGTTTCAGGATATGTTCCAGAGGTTCAGCGTTTCCAGTTCCCCTTAACTGTCTTCTAAAACATTCACACCTTTTAACCTAAAGCAACAGCCTTTGCTATGACACCAAGATGTGAATCTGCTCCAGTGTCTTACAGACACCTGCAGGTTCCTGGGGAAAATTTCTCCTGCTGTATCAAAAATAGGTCTGGGAAAAACTAACAGTCTCCAGAGCCTATTTTAACTACACCACTTTCAAGCATATTTTACAGGTCACTCCTGCTGTCTGGGCCAAGACCAACTTACAAAACGCTCTCCAGACAATGCCAACACCTACACCAGCTCCTGGGACATCACCATTGGTATCAACTCTCCTGGCTCAAGGACACCTGCCAACTAAAATCTGATTTTATGGGCTATTGTGTCCCACTTATACACCTGAGCCTCACCTGTACAACCAGGGCACCCCTCTGCCCCATTCTTTCTGGAAGTTAATGACTCTTCCCATGGCGAGCCCCATTCATAGGGTCAATAATAACATATTTTTTTCTCCTAGCTACCTGTCTTCTCATCTCCTTCAAGAAACAGCTGCCTAAGGTCTCCAGGATGACGGTAAAACAGACGCTGCCCCAGCCACACCTATCTCAGAGTGTGAGCCCAACTCCCAGCTCTCCCCTCTCCCATGTGGCCAATCTCTCCCATGTAGTCCCAGGCCTGCAGGAAGTAGCCAGACTTGAGCCAGCAGCCCTTTATTCAAAGAAAGACAGGAATGTATGGTCAAAAGTGTCACCTCAGCTCCCTGGCACCCCTTTATACAAAAAGTCTGGAATATTTAGCGGGGGACTTCACCCCAGCTCCTGGCATAAACTGCCTCGCCTGAGAGTTGCATCAGTCCAAACTCCACCTCTGAGAAAGCCCTCCAAATGGTAACCCCTCCCAGGAGAAGGTCAAGACCACTCCCACAGGCTATTTAAACTACTCCCCAGAGAATGAACACATGGTCTCCAGGTTACTTGTGGTCTCCCCTTCTCTCTCTTCCCCTCTCCATGTTTTCCAGGAGCTACCCGGGAGTATTGTCATCTATTAAACATGGGCATCTTTTGATTCACTTTGATTTGGTTTGATTGGGATTATTTGCATCAGTGGAGAGGTTTGTTGGCCAAAAAAGAAAATACTTAACAAATACAGAAGGCATTTCTTAAAATGGCAACAAAGCCATTACTGTTTCTGCCTCACGAAGATTCCGAGAGTTCCATTTTAACTCTGGAACTCTTAGAGTTGAATTTCCCTGGTTAACTGTAAACCTCTTTTTATTGATTGTTTTCCTTCTGTATAAGCCCTCTGAGAAAACCTGGACTTACAATTGCTAGTATTTACAGTAATGTATCTTGGTGGTATATGATCCCGAGGCAAGTCTCTACTGCTGAATTTGGTATTTAAATTAAACCATGAATTGTATCCCTTGTGTTCCTTGGTAGTCCCTTTCCCCAGCAATTAACATAAATTTCTGGCAAACAAAAGAGCTTACGGAAGTGGGATAAGAAAAATGCACATTTGCTGGCCTTTCCACAGTGGCTGGGGATGTGGAGTGAAAGGAATGCTGCTTTGCCTTAGCACTAACTAGGAATCAGCCTGTGCTGTCCCTGTGTCTGGAGACTTTAATAGCTGACACTTTCGTAAGGAAAATAGAGGGATCTGATGGCAGTGCTGCTGTGAATCTCATAGCCTCTCCGCTCTGCTTTCAGTAGAGAACTGCCATAGAAACTTCATTAAAAACATATCAGGGAGAGCTTGCCACATTAGTTTGAAAATAGTGAAAAACGAACAAACCGTGTATCCTTATGCAACACTTTAAAATTAGAAAAAGTTGATGGATTTGTAGCCTACTGTTTTGTTTTGTGTTTCCTTTATGGTTCATGAAACCTCACTTTTGAAAGAATGCAAAGAATGTTAAGAAAAGTTATAATTAAGATTCCAGAATTCTTTCTATGGCTCGCTTAGTAAATCCTGTAAAATATATTTGAAATGTCCTAACTGTTGAAAATTAATTTGAATGATTATTACTCCAAAAGTTACTAGTTCTTGGCTTTAGGAGATGGAATGAAATGTCAGTGATAGACATGAATTCAGCAAATGCAAAGGCTTCTTTAAATGTTAATAAACAAAATACTACTTATAAATTATCCTTTTTTTCCAGAAAATAGATAGCTCTTCCATTCTTCTGCAGTTAGCAACTCCACAAGTTACTCAGTATCACTGCCTCCACTGACCTTTCTCAGAGCAACTGGATTGCTTCAATTATTATCAACCTCGGATTCATTTGATACAGTTTTCTTTCAGTGAGGTACAGGCTGCACATTTTGGCAGGGATACCAAAGTGATTGTGTTTTCTTCTTAATGAGCACCAGATAATAGGAAATTTACTTTTCTTAATTAATCCATTATTTAACACACTAGGATTTTGGCAATTTGGTTAAACTTGTTCTTCAATAGACAATTTGGTAACCTTCAATCATAATTAATACACACCATGTATACACACACACACACACACACATACACAGACACACACACATGCATAGAATCACAAGGAGATGAGTAAGGCTTAAGTCTTTCAACAAATTTTCCCTCAGTGGTTTCAGCACACATCAATATTATTAATTAAAACAAAACTGTTATGATTACTGTTCACTGGAATCATTATATTTTAGACCATATGACTATAATAAGAATAACAAGTTTATGCATTAAGAGAAGAATATAATAAGAAAGTTTAGGATAGGAAAAAGTGCTAAAATAAAACTGTATTCAAAGAAAGCAATGGAAGACCTGTATTAGAGAACTCAAGAAAGACAGAGAGAGAGAGAGAGAAGCAGGAGGGGGAAAGGAAGGGACAAGGTAGAAAGGAAAGGGTGTGGGGGAAGGGAGTGAAGTGTAAGGGAGGGAGGGAAGGGAAGGGAAACCTGCCATTGGATTTAGCATGTGACACTGTCTCTGTTTTTCCAGAGCTGTTTGCTACACAAATATCCTCAACAGTGCGGTGTGTTGTAGAATATTATTTTAAGGTGTGCCGCTTCTGTTTATGATTCATTTGTTTAACTCTGTGAAGCTGGGATTCTTTGCCTGTCTAAAACACCTGATGGTCTAATAAAGAGCTGAACGGCAACCAAATCCCACAGCCAGAAAAGAGAGGCCCTACACATGCTTTACATCGACATAAATAGTATAAGAGGCCACGCCCAAGTGGGTGGTTAACTTAAAGGCTATTGGCTGTAGGATTTCCTACAGCACCTCCCCTTTTGTTTAAATAAGAGAGTTCTAACCCTATACAAAACTATATAAAATAAGAACAAATATATTCAATAATTATCCTACCCTAATGAGTTTGAGTTTTGTATCATAAATAACTTGACCAAGTCATGAGAGGAAAGTAACTACAACTATCTAGTCTTCAAACTCGTCGAAGATCTGAGAAGGGAAATATTACTTGAGTAAGCAGGAAGTGTAATCAATCAACTTCCAACATGTGCAACAAATGACAGAGAAAAGACAGCCCTAACGAATAGGTTCAGAGCTGTGGAAAATGAGACATATTAGCATTTGCATGGCCTACTATGAGAACATACTCATACAAAATGTTACAAGTTTTTACCCCATATAATAACTTCATGAAAATTTATCTATAGTCTAGGGATTTGTAATAAAAACAGATATGTTGGCTTCTCATCTGTGATTTTTCTAGTAAAACTCCCTAAAGATCATTACTTTAGTAAAAAATAGCTTACTCATTTTTAAACCTTAATTTTTCAGACATGATCTCACTCTATAGCTCAAACTGCCCTCTAATTCATGGTAACCCTCCTGCCTCATTCTCCTCATTTAATGGATTACAAGCGTGTTTCCACTATTCCTGGCTTTCTGTCTGATTTTCAGGTAGTAGTGTATCTGACTCTATGGGACAAGACACTAATGTCCTTTCGCTCCCACTGGACATATGCACTGGAGGGTCTGGATCTTACATGAATGCCAGGTGAAGAGATGGAGCTCGGGAGCTGCTGCCCTCTGCTGAGCCCCTCCAAACATTTGCTTTGCTTTTCTAAGTGATCCATTCATTGTGTGAGAAAAGTTACATTCCAAATGATGAACTAGAGATTACCTCAGAATTGTGCATTTCTTAAGGAAATATAATCTGCGCATAAACCCCAGAGTCCAGTACTAGTCAGAGGAGAGCTGGTGGAATTTAGATTGGAGGCTTGTTTCTAGTAGTTGGCTGTGTTACCCACAACTTTATTCTCTCCTATGGAAGGTTAAGAAACACTGATTCATAAGTTGGTGTTTATAGATCTCAAAAGACATCAAAACAATTCCCGAAAGTTGCACCCATGGAAAGGTCTGGAACCGCATGGAGCCCTGAGCTCTATTTTCAAAATGTTCCACCGCCACACTTGTTATTTTTCCTCTGCTAAGGTCTATTCAAACATTTTTGTTAGTACATCTGCTGGAATTAAAACACGTCACTCTGTTAACTTTTATTTTACATATCACTGCCTTCTCCAATGTTATCAATCAGGATAGCAAGGCGTAAGTGTGTGTGTGTGTGTGTGTACACATGTGTGCCTGAGTATGCGTGCATGTGTGTGTTTGCTTGTGTGTGCATGTAGGTATGGCTGTATATATTACGTGTGTGAGTATGCATGTGAATGTTATGCCCATGCAGACATGTATGTGCCTGTGTGTCTGTGCTTGTGTTTATGAGCATGCATGCATATGTGCACGTGTACTTGCACATATGTGTGTATACATGTGTACATGCGTGTGTATGTATAAGCATGCAAGTGTGCAAGTTTCACTTGGGTTAAACTCAGGAAATTGGCTGAGAATAAAGGAGGATGAAATCAGAACAAGGGTCAGAGAACAATAAAAACTGTTGCAGTATGTGGTAGATAAAAGTGAACACTTTGCAGAGTAGGTGTCATTGGTAAAGAAGACACAGACTTTGACCACTTCTGCATGGAAAAGCAACCTTCAATTAGCATTGCTGGATAAAATATTCTGTTTGAAAAGTATCCCTAATGGAAATCCAGAGTATGTTGCGATAGTCACATGTTTTTCACTCATATAATTTTGCATAGCTAACCTTTATTTACATTGCAAATAAAAATAAGTCAAAAACTATAAGTAGGCATTAAATACAAACACCTGAAAAGTGACGTAATTGCTACAGGGTTGTTTTTGAAGTAAAGTAGACGGCTCGGGTTTCCAAAACATTGACTTTGATGAGAGATGTTAATGTTTCCAGTGGAAAGTTGTTTAAATTTTACTGCCCAGGATCATGAGTGCTTTCCATTGCAGGCATAATGGGGCTGAGTGATGAAACAAAAGAAAAAATTGCATGGATGGATGCATTTTTTTCTTTGCTTCTAAAAAGGTAATTTTTAGAAACCTGAGGGGTTTCTCTGTGTTCAACTGAAACTGATACATCCACTCTCAAAATAATTTCCCATTAGACTTCCTATGACTTACTCAATTTCAGAATCCAACCTACTAAACCAAGTCCTATTATCTTAGGATCCCTCTTCCTCACCCAAAAACTGATATTATAGAAGTTTTTATTTAGATCTTTCTCAAGGTGGTTGTTTGATTCAGAGTAATGTTTTGAGTCAATTAAAAAGTTCAGAGCTAAGGAATCTACAATATCCCAAGCATTTCAGACTCAACCTTCAGAAAGTAATTTCCTTGCAGGGAAGGTACTTGGAGAGAAATCTCCCATGTGCTACTGAGTGCTTTTCTTTGGATCTCAGAAGGCCTTTGTTCTAGGAAGCCTAGGGTTTGTTTGCTGGTCCCTTTCCTCCCTCTAAGCCCTCCCATATACCTGCCGCTTGGCTTTTCAAATTCACGGCCATTTTCATTGTCATAGTTGTACTTCAAGGACTTCCAAATCGCAAGGAACTATTTTTCCAGTGGTTAGGAATTTGTCTATAGATTATTATTCCATGGAAATTGAATTGTTCTTTGCCATTTGTTGGCTAGTTTTCTAAGCATAGATCATTGACAGTTTTGCTTGGTGAACATATAGTCTAAATACCACCATGATTTAGTAGTCTTGACTAGTACCAACATCGCTAAACATAAAGCTACAATAGGGACAAGTCCAAAAACTCTATCCACTGTCCTTTTCCCATGGTAAACAGCTGAGTCTCCTTGTATGGATGATCTCTTTTCCATTAGCCACTTCATTATTAGCTTCATAATAATACTGACACAGTAGAAAAAGAAAGCCAAGGGTTAAGCAGTCAACTTTGTTTCAGATCTAAGGAATGCTTCTTGTAATCATATCTACTCAGTTACAGGAAGGGTCAGCCTTTAGGGCAAATAAAATTTGGAGGAAATAATTCTTAGTCCCAGTATTTATTTACCTAGTGGATGCTATTGGCTCTAAATTTCATGGAACATATTAATTAATTTGTTCAATATCAAGGTCATTAATCAAGGAGATAAGTGATCACTATGCCATTCAAAGTATTTAAGGAGGCTTTTGAGGCATCTATAGCATGGTCAGGTTTTAGATGCTGATCTTGATTAGCTTAAATAATGTAGAGATTCTCTCACTCTGTTGTCTGCTCTGCTTTCTTGTTTTAGATTCCAACTTAGTGTATAGTAATGGTGATGTGGATAGTATTTGTGTATGTGTGTATGTGTGTGAGTGTGTGTGTGAATGTGTGTGAGTGTATGAAAGTGTGAGTGTGTGTGAGTGTGTGTGTGAATGTGTGTGAGTGTATGAAAGTGTGAGTGTGTGTGAGTGTATGTGAGTGTGTGTGTGTATATATATGAGTGTGTATCTGTGACTTGTTGGAGGAAAAGAAATGCTGACTATATAATTGTAAAGCAATTACATCTATGCACTTGTATTATAGACTTTAGATGAGAATGCTTTAATAATTTCAGAAAAAACCCACACACATTTATGATGTTATCAGGCACAGTGTTATAACTTAAACAAGCTGTTGGCTGGTGACAGCTTTTGTAGTTTGAGTTCCTAATGACTCAGACTTTGAAGTATCGCAAGTTACCTTTAAGCACAAGGAAAACGAAACCCAATTTAGTAGGTATTTCTCACAACAAGCTTCTGGGATTTGGCTAATGACAAACAACTGTGCTTTGACCAGTCACTGACAGCCAACAGACTAGACTGTGCTCCAATAGGGCCAACGTTTTGTCTTGCATATTCCAATAAAGTAAGCTGCCTAGCTGTAACCATGTAGCCATTCCAATGAGATGATTCCTCTATGTTGCTTCTCTTTAAAAGCCCATTAAAATCTGCTGCTCATGCTGTGGGTGGGAACTTCAGACTGCTTCTGCTCTAGACTGCTGCCCATCCACGCACCGTTCCTTGCCCATATGGACTCTGACACATTTAATTTTTCTGAACCTTTTCTTCTAACAACAACTGATTTTCACGAAAAGGATTTTTGGAGAAACCACAGTGTTATTAAAGATACCTAATAACTCCTTTCAAATGTTCAGGGATTTAAGTCATCCCTTAAAAGTACAGCTAGGATCTAAGACAACATTCTCTTCTGTGTGAAAAGGTTGCCTCATCTTCATAATGAAAAAAGGTAATAATGGGTAACATATCTGATTTTTGGGTTTTTTTGTTTTTGGTTTTGGTTTTGGTTTTTCGAGACAGGGTTTCTCTGTAGCTTTGGAGCTGTCCTGGAACTAGCTCTTATAGACCAGGCTGGTCTCGAGCTCACAGAGAGCCGCCTGCCTCTGCCTCCCGAGTGCTGGGATTAAAAGCATGTGCCACTACAACCCAGCTCTTCCCATTTCCTTCCCACCCCCCATCCAAATGCACCACTTTCTGCCTCTCATTAAAAAGCAAATAGACTTATAAGGGATAATAATAAAGTAAAATATAATAATATAAAACTCACATATTGGAATAGAAAAAAAAACAAATAGAAGAAAAAGAGCCCAGGAAAAGCTACATGTAACAAATACAGACACAGAGATTCACTTGTTTGCAAACTCAGAAACCCACGGAAACAGAAAAGTGGGAATCATAATATACACACAAAATACTCATAAGGCAAAAAAAGGGGGAAATTAAAATGATAAAATTTAAAAAGAAATAAAAAGCCTTGACATGTTATATAAGACAAGAGGCCTCCAGGGGTGCCCTCGAGTCCATTTTCTTTTGGCCATCTACAGCCTGCCCTTAAGAGTAGTTTGTTTCCCCAGGGATACTCCTTTGGAGAATCTAAATTTTCATTTGCACGTAGTTATTACTTGGAGACAGCTTCTGGGTTAGAGACAGGGGCATGTGTCCACCTGTCCTTCCAACTCTCGGACCCCACTTGGTGCAGATCCACTCAGGCCCTACATACACTGTCTCAGGCTCTGTCCGTAAGCTCACACGCGTGGCAGTCCTGTTTGTCCAGAAGACCTTGTCTTCTTTTCATCCTCCAACCCCTCTGGCTCTTCCACTCTTTCCGCCTCCTCTTCCGAGATGATTTTATGAAGACTTCCCATTTATGGCTGAGTATTCCAAGGTCTCTCACTCTCTGCGTATTGTTTGGCTCTGGTCTCTGCGTTTGTTCTCATCCGCTGCAGGAGGAAACTTCTCTGATGACGGCTGAGCAAGGCAGTGAACCGTGAGCACAGCAGAATGTCATTAGGGGTCATTTCATTGCTCTATGTCCCTCCAGTAGAAGAACATTATGTGTTTTTACACTAGATCCTTTTGGTATCTAGTCTCAGGTTGTGCTAGGATCCCTTGACAGTACTTTATTATCTTTAGAGACTCCAAGAGGTTGTGAGGTGGCTTTATGTAAGGTAACTCTAAGATCTTTCTAAACACTAAGTAATGAAACACTGTTTTTCAGGAGTTTAAATGGAGGCTGAGTAGTTCTGAGGAAAAATGTGTACCCCTTTATGTTGTTGTTTATTGACAAGGACCTTCAGCAAGAAGATTCCAGGTTACTGCTAGAAGTGACTACTGATCATGGCTCAGATTGGAAGTATGTGCATATTTAATTCTTTTCTGCTTCACTCCTCAGTGCTTGTTAATATAGATATTTTTACCCAAAATAGCTAGAAAATGCCAGCTCGGTTATAAATGATATTAAAAACTGGGAAGGGTCAAAAGGGTAGGGTATTTGGAACATAAATTATTGCTAGAAATTTTATTTTTGGAGGTCATCAGACTGGGGACCCTGGAAAAACTGGGATTGAATCTGGAAGGTCTCATTGGACAGAATCACAGGAAAGAAAGAAATGCAGAGAATATGAGATATATGCCAATTAGCGTAGTGTCTAGAATTCTTATGTGATTCTCCTTTACTACATGTGCACACACACACACACACATAAAATACATACACATTCATATATACGTATCAACTGCTTGAAAACCTGTGGGGAGGATGTGGGGAAAGTGTGAGACATGGGGTAAGAAACCAACAATCAATTAAGACTCTCTGAGTCACACTGAGCAGAGCTTGTACGAACGCACAGAGGTGGAAGCAGCAAGCACAGGACCTGTGCGCGTCTGCCCTGGGTCCTCTGCATATATATATATATATATATCACGACCTCCAGTTTTGTTTTTTGATGGGATTTCTAACTGAGAAAATGTGTGGCTTCATGATTCTTGTGCCTTCTCTTGGGTCCTTTTCCTTTTGTTGATTGGTCTTGTCTGTGTTGATACGGTTTATTTTTGGTGTGTGTTTTATTTTATTATATTTTCCCTATTTTTTAAAAAATGAAAGAGTGAATAAAAATCTCATCACTGGGATAAAGTTTAATAACTGAACTGTCACTTATGCCTGCTGAGAGAGGAAAATCCAGTTTCTTTGATACAGTGACTCTGGGCATATCAACTGTTTCAGGACAGGCCTCATGTTCAAGATTAACTGACCAAAATATAATAGGACCCCAAAAGTATTGTGTGTGTGTCCTTTTATTTTGTTGCAATTTAGTGGTGGTGTTTATTTTCTTTTTGGGTGTGATTTTATTTTGTTCTGGATTTGGGGGTTCTAGTTGTTGTAATAGGTTTTGTTTGTTTTTGAGAAAAAAATTACAGTTGAGTTGGTCAGGAGGTTGAAGAGGATCTGGAAGGACTTGGGGAAGGAGAAGAATGTAGTCAACATATATTTAAATTTTAAAATTATTTTAAATAATTAAAAATAAGAAAGAAAGTGCTATGGAGTCTGGTGAAAATCATTATTGATTCACAGGAATAAAACAAAACTAACAACAACTTTTGAATGTGCAGCACAGATGATCTGTCCTATAGTACAGTGTTATATTGTCTATAATAAAGGGTTATAATGCTATTTCTGTGGTGTCATTACCCAAAGACACTTGTCTCAGAAAATGTGATGTGCATATTAAGAACAGGCTGTTGTGATCTCTAAACACTGTTCCTGGAAGCTGACACTGTGCCATTCTGAGTAACAGTATGTTTGGAAGCCAATGCTTTATGTTGAGATAAACTTATGAAGTATTGTAGAAACTTATTGAGTTTTGTATTAAAGTGCAGCTGGTCCTTCACGGTTGAGATTCAGTCACTTCTTCACCATGTCCTGGAGAAACGGCCCTAGATTTCCTCTCTCACAAAGAGAACTCAAGGTTCTAACCCAGAAAAGGACCCTTGTGAATGTACATATTTCATTTCTCAGAATAATCCTGAACCCTATCTCCTTACAGGGAATGCTGCTGCAGATATGACTAGCCTGCTCCCTACAATAACAGCCAAGATTACACAGATATAAAAAAATCTAAGAAAATAAATGTTCATTACAGTTTCTACGTAGTCCTTTCAGAAGACAAGCATGACGCGCCTGACTAAAGAGCATGCCACCGAGATCAATGGTTCTTGCATCTAATATCTCAGAGGTACATTGCGGACAAAAAAGAAATGCAACATTTGACTCTGTAGCTGTAGACCAGGTATTGATAACCTCACATCTTTGTTGAAGGGGTGGCACATTGAATTAATTCATACCTGTGATTCAGCATGCAATTGTCTGTAGAAAATATCTGACTTTCTCATGGATAAGGGTTGGAATGGAGGGCAGTCATGAGGAGAGACATTCCATCAGAAATCCTACCAGTGTGTGACTCAGGGTGTGTGTTGTGGGCTGGGGAAGAGGGCAAAAAGTAGGAACAGAAATGTCAGGGCAATCTATGTGGAGAGACTGAATGCTGGGGGGAAATGATCTTAATTTATGAGGTATATTCCTTCCAAATGTTCTCTAGAACTTGAAACTTTGTTTTGGAAAATCATTTATACTTGAGAATCCATTGCAATTGATCTGGCTTTGACCTGACTTCATTCTTATCATACTTTATGCTCTGTAGCTGCTCTCCTAGCTGCTGATCCATCCTTAGCTATAATTAGCTTTAGCTCGGTGTTTAAATGTGTCAGTCTGAGTGTGGAGCTTGCCAGTTATTTAATAATGGTGAACAAAGTCATTTACATTGAAGACTATTACTATTGAAAACTAGGAAATGGAAAGTCAGTGGAATAAAAATGACAATAAGGAGTGCCACATATACATGAGAGGATTCACAGGCAAGAAACATGGCATGTGATGACACATAACCATATGGATGTATGGATGTCTATATGTCTATATGATGGATGTCTATATGGCAGTTGACACAATATGCAGTATCAGGGAGGACTGTCTGCACTAAATCGTGCGTATAACCGAATCAACCTCAGAAATTCATTATATGTTGAAAATTAGCTCCCCCTTTCCCCCCTTCTTTCCTTCCGTTGTATTCAAGATCTCCTGTAGAGGACTCTTCTATATAATTTAGGTGACATCAAACACTATTCCAGAAATTAGGGGACCTAATATTACCTCAAAAATATATCTATATGGCTGTAGCCTCATAATCCAATCCCTTCAGCTTTGGGTTGATCTATTCTTGGCTGGGAGAAGATTTGAAAGATTGGATTTCATGACAGTAAACAAGAATTTGCTGAGTTTGTGCAAATCTGAAGACACCGACGAGCTTCTGGGAAGCTGTAACCCTGAAAATAAATGTTACTCATGTGGCTTTTGGAGATGTATCTTTTGGAAATGATTCAACGACTTCAAACATTTTTATATCATATCTAAAAAAAAGGTCATCTTTATGAAATTGCTAGGTGACAGATGTCAGTATAGCATTTTATCTTTAGGTTTTGGGGTCTTAACTTACATCCCCACTGAACATTTACTTTACCTAAAGTCACATCTGTGTCTACCTCCCTCAGCTCCTTTCATAGGACAGAGGGACCAAGGACAGACTGCTGATTTAAAGCAGGATTTTGGTTGTGACATGTACTTTGCAAATCAAATGGACAGACATCTCAAATTCAGAATGGATGTCTCTAAAATGAAATGAAAATGGTCCTGGTTCAACGTGTTCTATGAAGCACAGGTGTGATCATGTAGACACATCACTTATCATAAAGCATAGTATATTATACACCAGTATGCATCATATTCTGAGATGTAAGTATTCAAAGTCACTTGTGTTAAATGGTGTGCCCTGAAGTCTGACTGCTTAATGAGTTTATTACACCACAGTAATATAAAACACTGACTATTGATCACCATTGTTTGCAAAGTGCATATTTGCTTATGTTTTGGCATTGGTTTTTTTATTAGAATGCCTATAATGGAAATAAAATTATAACACTTTCCCCTTTCCGGTTCCTCCCTCTAGCCATTTGCACGTAACATTTCTCAAATCCCTCCCACATCCCATCGCTCAAGTTCGTAGACTGTTGTCTGATTATTATTATTGGTGTGGGTGTCTGTGTGTGTGTGTGTGTGTGTGTGTGTATGTGTGTCTCTGTGTGTGTGTGCAACATCCTAAGCTCATTTTTGTTGTTTGTGTGTATATGATTTCAAGGAAGATCATTCTGCACTTGGTAATCAATGAAAGAGTATAAAGGGCAAAAAGTCATTATTTATACAGATAAACACTAGAGAAATCAGGAAAGTTATACACCCAGTTCTTTCAAAGGAAGGGGATTTTAATCTGTCCTAATCCCAGAATGCTGGGAATGGATGTAGTTCACAACCGAGAGATCTTTTTTCTGTCTGTTGAGCTAGGCTCCACTGATACTTACGAGAATATTATGTTTGTCCCAGACTCCCCACCCCTAAAGCCTTGATTACTTCTAGGCCATAAAACTCGTTCTGGTGAGTGATATCATGTGTACCTAAGTGACTTCTATGTTATCTTAGAGCTAGGCCAAATCCTGCCCCATTGGCTCAATCTCCCTCATGGGGCAGAAGACACTGGTGGCTACTGATCCTTTTAGCTTCCTTCTATAGTTTTACATAGCTAAATCTGTTTCATTTATGATATTTTATCCTTGTGATGGGAAGTGGAAGTTGCCCCTGTGCTACAAAATGACTAGCATATGGCTTTATGTTTGAATATTGTAAATAGAAAAAAGAGTAGCACTGGCTTACTGTGCCTATATTATTTTTCTGGAATAAGTCAATTTCAAAGTTGATAGAGAAAACCCTTTGGGAAATGAATTTTGGGTATCTTAAATGGAAAGTGTGCTTTTCTCACTGTAAATGTATTTTTCTTCTGCACAATTTTAGAAACTTCCCTTCTTTTGCATTTTGTATTAAATGTGTAGGCAAAGCACTTTTTCAATGCTTTAAGAAATTGTATTCTCTTTCTCTGGCTGTGAGTCTCTTTTCTTGGTTGTCTCTAATAAGCAAACCAAGCAATTTCATTTTGGCTAATAGCTTCTCGCGTGAGTGATGACAGCATCTCCTCTGTTTGGGGACCAGAATGTCAAGCCCTGACTGGAAATCATGGGCTGTCCACTGTCATTCCCAATATGAAATGGAAAGTTTACTCTCAAAAAATACACATGGTGAAAGAAAACATTCTTCTGTTTAAACGTGGCAATAAATCATAAAAGGAATATATTCCTACAAGTGAGGAGTCTGCTGAAACGGGTGAATTGGCAGAAAGAGGAATGTGTAAGCTTGTGTGTGAAACTGGTCCATGCTGCTGGAAGAAAGTGTGCTGAGAAAAGCTGAGCGGACTGCCTGATTGTCAAACGTTACCTTGGTTCCATGATTGCAGCGGCTCGAGTAATTTCTTCAAGAAACAACAACCGCACTTTGGCGTGAATTTCCTGCAGTCTAGCTGAGGACCGTTAGAAAGACTGATACGCACATTTGTCTTCAGTCTGTGGGAGCGTGCGCAGTACAGCTGCTGCTGGCTGAAGGGAGCCGTCCTTGGAGGAGGCTCGATCCAGAGGGCTAGGCTGGGATACGGGAACTGTGTGTGATCTGCTACTCAAGAGGAAATTGAACTTTTGTTCCATGTGCCTCAACTTAGGTCTGTGGAGCACTTGATTTTCTTTCTGACATATCAGTATGGTAAAAGGTCAAGGACTGCCCACAGACACAGGATTAGAGCATGTTGAGTAAGTTATTTGAACACTGTGAGGTAGGGCTTTCAGCTGTGAAATTCATAATCTGATAAATAAAGCCTGTCGGTGGTGGTTTGGAAAGGAAAGACCCTGTTCCTCCCATAGACTCATATATACGAATGCTTGGTCATTAGAGATCAGCACTACTTGACAGAAATTAGGAGGTGTGCCCTTATTGGAGAAAATGTGTGACTACGAGTGTTCTTACAGGTGATCAAGTCAGGTACAGTCTGCTGATCCAGATGTAGAACTCTCAGCTACTTCTACAGCATCATATTTGCCTGCACTGCCCTGCTTACCACCATGAATAAAATGAACTGAACCTTTTAACCTGTTTACAGTCCATGTAAAATACATGGTCAGACACTGTCCATGTATTTTAGCGTGCAGTTCTTGGGGTAAGCTTTAAGCTCAGCAGGAAGAGAAGATCACTGAGATAAAAAAAAAAATAATAGGTGTAAGGAACAGGGTTTAATGGAGAAGGGTTAGAATTAAACATTTAGAAGTTAAGGAAAATCAGTCATTGAATGTGAATGTCACATTCAATCTATCTATTATTTCAAGCATACTTAAGCGGAAGAAACTCAGACAGTATGAAGAGATATAAAACAGCATGTCAATGTCTCATAAATGGTTCCAATCCTTAGGATTAATACTTTCATATTCTTCTTCTTGTCTAACAAAAGCATAAAAATAGTCTCTAAATCTGCTTAATGTAGAGGCATTGAAGCATTGTGCATAAAGGTTAAAAAATATAGCAATGGGAAGAAAAATCAGAAACCCATGCTGATACAACAAAGAGGAGCGGGCGGTGGGGAGAAAGGTCATGATTGCTGCTGTTCACATCAATAGGTTAGGGAATAAAAGCTGATAATCTGCCTAAGATATACAGGAAAATCTGTGTACACGCCTTCATGGTTGTCAAAACCAAAAACTGTTAAATAAAAAAAAAAAGCCACTTGCAGATAGTTAAATGGGAGTTTAGAGTATGGAAGGCATGGGGACAAGGAAGATGAAGCTCGCAACAGAGGGTTAGTTTCAGTTCAATTCCAATAAGCAAAGATGAAAATTAATAGTTCCTGGACTATCCAGACAGCAGAGTTGATTCAAGGCTAGATTACCTAATGGAGAAATCCTGGAAGTACAATTTTAGTGAGGTATTTGACAGAAAGAATAGCTAAAGAGCGTTGCAATGCCATCCATACAAATGATCATAGGGGTCCAAGACATTACAAATATGGAATACAAAATAACCAAACTTTGAACTCATTCCGAAAACATTAAAGAGTGGTGTGTGTAGTTATCTGTAGCCAAAGGGATCCATAGTAATGGAGAGTGATGATGAGTTCAAAGTTGGTTTCATAATACTAAGCCCTAACTGAGTAGTAATGAAAATATAGAGATTTTCCTCCCATGCCTATGATGGACAACAGTCATGGGTACTGAAGGCTTCACTAAAAAGTCATGTCCCTTTGCCATGGGTCACACAGAGACATAAAGTAGGTGTTATGGCCCATAGGGTTTCTTCAAATTCAAGTTTAGGAGTAGTAATTAGGATAAGGTGTAGAAATGGTTCCAGTGACATCATCAGTGAATAAGGCTAAATCTGACCATGAAAGAGAACACAAGACAAAAGCAATATATGCAGTGGGCCCTGGGTTTGATGAATTGGCACTGCAAGATTCCCCATAGAAACCTGGAGCTTTGCCTGGTGTGAGGCTCTGAAGATAGCGTTCCTCTTTCTATACCACTAGCCTATTCACTAAAGTTTAGTTTGTGCATTACATTCAGGAAGAGATTTGGCAAAGATTCAGGAGAAAATGGAGCAAGAGTATATACTGTAATGAAAGGTGAGTGTGCTTTTTCTCTCTCTGTGTGTGTTTCTCCTCTCTCTCTCTCTGTGTCTCTCTCTTTGTGTGTGTGTGTGTGTGTCTGTCTGTCTGTGTGTATGTGTGTGTGTGCGCACCCACGTGTGTGTGCATGCCCTGTCCTTTTTTTTTAATTTATCTCAAAATGCATTATTATACTGTATTTACCCTAGTGGCAAAACCATGTTACTTATTGGCTATAGTTAGCTGTTAAGCAAAACTATGAGTTGTGGAAAACAGTGTCTACTATAAATTAAGGAAAAAAAAAAACAGTTCATCTGCAGACCAAATATAGTCCTAGTTATTCCTTTTTTATAAAAAGGCGATTACACACTTCATATTACTTGTAAATCCCCCCTCTGTGTGTGTGTGTGTGTGTGTGTGTGTGTGTTTATGACATGTGTGTGCAGGCTCCCCTGAGAGCTAGAAGAGAACATTAGATCACACTATGGTGGAGTTACAGGCAGTTGTGAGCTCTTGCTGGAAACCAAGCTCAGGTCTGCAGCAACCAGCAGCTAGCTCCCTTAAGTGCTGACTTGTGTCACCAATTCCCATATTTAATATTATTGATAGACTAGTGTGTGGTAGGAGACCACTTGATTATTTCCCAGCTGTCCAGACTCCAGAAATAATCACACAGAAACTGTATTAATTAAATCACTGCTTGGCCAACTACTGAAGCATATTGCTAGCTACCTCTTATATCTAGAATGAACCCATCTCCAGTATTTTATATTTTACCATGAAGTTCATGGCCTACCAGCAAGGTTCCAGCATCTGTCTCTGGAGGGGCTACATGGAGTCTCCTTGACCCCACCCTTCTTTCTCCCAGCATTCAGTTTAGTTTTTCCTATTTACCTCTATTTCCTGCACAGGCCCAAGACATTTTCGTTATTCACCACCGGTATTCACATCATACAGAGGGAATCCCACATTAATGTGTTCCATCTTTTCTTCATTGAAACCCCATTTCCATGACTCCTTAGCAATTCCATGATCTCTATGTGCACTCTAATAAAATACATATAACTGAATAATCAAACTTAACATCTATGGATTAGAGAAAACACGATGTTTGTCCTTCTGGGTCTGGGTTATCTCACGCAGAATGATTGTTTCCAGCTTCATTCATTTACATGTGAATTCTATTTTTCTTATTAATTGTGTAATATTCTACTGTGTAAATATACCACATTTTAAATATCAGTTCATCAGATTTAGAAATCTAGGCTATTTTTCTCCTTTTTTATTGATTTTTATTGAACTCTACATATTTCTCTGCTCCCCTCCCTGCCTCTCCCCTCCCCTTCAACCCTTTCCCAAGACCCCCATGGTCCCAATTTACTCAGGTATCTTGTCTTTTTCTACTTCCCATGTAGATTAGATCTATGTATGTTTCTCTTATAGTCCTCATTGTTGTCTAGGTTCTCTGGAATTGTGATTCATGGGCTGGCTTTCTTTGCTTTATGTTTATCATTTAGGCTCTTTTTAAAAAGACTTATTTATTACATTTACAGTGTTTCGCCTCAATGCCTGCAAAGCCAGAAAGAGGGCACCATATCTAATTATAGATGGTTGTGAGCCACCATGTGGTTGCTGGAAATTGAACTCAGGACCTCTGGAAGAGCAATAAGTGCTCTTAACCTCTGAGCCATCTCTCCAGCCACAGCTAGGCTACTTTTAAGTACTGTGTATTGTGAGTGTAGCAGCAGTGAACAAACATGACAGGTATTCTCAGAATAGGATATGGAGTCCTTTGGGAATCTGCCCCAATGCTTTCCGTAGTGACTGTACTACCTTACATTCCTACCATCAATGAAGAAAAAGGACCCTTCCTCCACATCCACATTAAAAAGGGAAAAAATAGAACAGGAAGGGATGAACTGGGGATGGTGGAACAGAGGGTGGCGCAGGGGAGAGAGTATTGAGAGGGACAAATACCATTCAAGACTTTTGAAAAAGATGTGGAAATCTGCTAATGCAGAAACTTCCCAAAATACACAAACACATAAAAACATTTACTTAGCAGACATTAAAAGCTAAGTAGTAAAAATGCCAGGGCCAGAAATGAATTATTTCTTTTGGAATCATTGGTTTGTGAGGTCCCATAGGCCCCTAAATGGTACATGATTGCCATGCTGTGCAAGATCTTTGTGGAGAAAAGCAATCATCAATCATACCCAGCTACAAACCCCATGAGATGCAGCAATGAACAGCCTGGCTGGATATACCCACAGATGCAATAATGGCACTAACATCGTGTGAGTAACCAGCCATTTGATGATCCAATTAAAGTCCTAATCCATGAGATGAAACCAATAGTTAGCACCATTATCAGGCAAAGAACCTATGGCTAGGCAAATCAGAGGCCTGGACTGGAGAAGTGGTTCAGCCCTTAAAAATTAGGCTCATAGCCAAAAATACAAGTCATAGGCTTTAGTGGAAACCTACCAATATTTTGTTAAATGGACATAGTATTAACCTGATTCCTAATGAGCTTAGTATGCCTACAGAGTAATGCCTCTCCCAACTCTCTTCTATTTACAGTACATGGTGATCAACAGAAAAACTTACAACTGAACAAGGTGCAGAGAATAGGAGTTTGCAGGATGCTCAGCCCTAAATGGAACACACACATGACATTTCCCCCCCCCTAGAGTGCGGGGATCTTGGTGGACGATGAGGGAGAGCTAGAGGAGGTGGCTAGGTAACAACATTGTCTCCTGGACAGTGCAGGACGTCGGAACCTATGGATTCACAACAGGTGGAAGGTCAGGTGTAAAACCTGTGTCAGCTCAAGCCTGACCAAATGCCAGGGAGCTGGGTATGCACCACCATCCCAAACAGATAAGCTATTGGCAAGTGTTGGTTGCGGGAGAGAGAAAGACAGTTTTCTCTAAGAGTGTAGCTGTGGTGAGCTGAGTTTTCTTGAGTGGAAAATAATGAATACTAGAATCCAAGAATACTAGGGAAACAAAAATTGTTCATGAAGGATTTCTTTAAAAGGACACAAAGTTGAGTGGGCATTGAAGGAAGGGTGGATCTGAAAAGAGTTTTGGGAGACAGTAGATAAATATGACAAAAAATTAAAATATTTTTTCTAGTGAGTCCTTAAATATTAAAACATTTTTTACTTAGTTATCTATTATTAATCACTTAGTTATTGTATTGTTGACTATAAAATTCATAATATCTTGAAATTGCAGAGATATTAGGACAGAGAGAAAAATACATTCAGAACAGGTAGACAAACATGTATTACTAGGTGCATTTAACCCACTTGTCTTCAAAATGCTATAGATTAACAAATAAAAAAATTACTTAAGAGAATTTCATTGAGTTTGGCTACATTTGCTTTCCCCAGTGGGATTCTAATCTTTCCAGGCCTGAAGTTTATTGCTTCAGCCCCATTTGATTTATAAGAGCAAGGAGAAAAACCTTAATAGTATTTTTTATAACTGGAGAAACATATTTATTCCATTTTCACATAACTCACAAATAGCTAGACAGATTTTGCTTAAGCCTTCAGAAGAAATTCCATTTTAGACTAGACACTAATGTGGAAAACTTGAGGCCAAATGACTTAACTTTTTAAAGTCTTATATCTAAGAGGGAGAAGAAAGAGGGGCAGAAAGGAGGTAGAGAGGAGGAATAAGAGAAGGGGAGAAAAAGGGAGGAGAGATGAAAGCGTATTTTTCAGAATCATTACACAAACACACAACACCTTTACACATTTTGCTGTCTACTTGCACACTAGAAGTTAAGGTGCAAATGCATGTTTTAATTTTAATTGAATTGTTGCTGTATCTGGAAAAATCACGCAGGTTAATATTTTCTCTGAATTGTACTATTCAAACCAATTCTTCTGTGATAACATGAGGAAAAGCAGAAGCTAAAGCACAGGTATGTATTAGTTCAACACTCCTCCACTGACGAAATACGTGGGAGCAAAGAAGAGAGCAAAGACCTGAGTTTCCAGACACCCCTTCCCTGCAGGAGGACTCCCATGGACTTCAAAGCTTTTCCTACATAAAACCCAGACTTGAGATACAGAGGAAGGAATGAAAATCTGCCAGCAATTGCCAGTTGCAGAGTTGCAGCCAATTTTTACAAACTTGGAGGTTGTCCTTTTTGATTTTTATCAGAAAGACTGTCTGGAATGACTGGAGTCACTTGTGACGTTCTCATTTCTTTAGTGCAAACTAACGTAAGTGGGGACCTTTTGGTTTCCATTAAATGTGTCCCAATTACAGTGCCTACAGTGTTAATACCAATAATTTCTTCAGGGGAAGGTAAAACTTTGCTTTTATTTCTACACATTTATGAGAATTGTTGTATTTCAGGTGTGGGCAGACTGCCAAATAAAGCAGGGATCTAACGTGTTGGAAAGTGCCTTTCAGTGCGATTTTTGCATTTTCCAGCGTTGTCTGTCTTTTGCTTCAGGTGTGACACACTTCCCCATGTGAGTCTGTTTTTCATGGGTGAAATAGGGTCAGATCCCTACATCTTCCCAACTGCTTCCTTTGATTTGTTACTTATTTGATCAAATTCTGAAAAGAAAGGAGGAAATAGTCCTTGAATAACGAACAACCTCACTAGAAACTGCCAGCAAAGAACTACGGGTTGATCAGATCTGTGTGTTCTTTTGTTCTTTGGAATATAAGTACATATAGAAGAAATATACAAGACAAATTAAACAATTCTGTCTAGACAGCAACAGTAACTTCCACCATGATGCATCATTGTCTGATCATTTACCTTTAAGTTTGCTAATGAAGCTTGCTGAAGCAAAGTTCTGGTTTTCAGAAGATTTTGCCAGCAGAGCCACCAAGTGTAATGGCACCCCATGTTTTTTTTTTTGTGGCAAAGAGATGCTGCATGTGCCCTAGCAAGTGCATGTGTTCTTGTGTACCATGTAGAATCATTTAATGCTATGCTGCTGCATGGGCCTCAGCAGGAACGTATGTGTACCTTATCCTGAAACACAGCATCAGGAAAGTCAGCAAGTAATGTGGGAAGATGTGTACCTTTATCTTTAAAATAGAAACGCATCAATCTTTTCATATACACAGCCCACATGTTTCCAGAAAAGCAGTCTGCTTCATCCTTAGGATCTCTTTTTCACACTTGGGTTCATCCCACAATATCTGTGTTTTCTTACACACAAGACAATGGGTGATCTCTTCTGCCAAAGCAGAAGGTACACTCTACCATAGTGATGGCAGTCGGCACACATCCGTCTACCAGAACTACCAGTGTAAGTGAGTCATCTCAAGCACCAGGGGCTGGGTGGGCTACTAATAAATGATCATGGATCCAACTGCACTAGTGCTGAGTGTATCAATTTGAGTCTTCTTATTACTCTGTGTTTCTATCTCAATGGCTTTCTGAGGCCCAACGACCGTTTGCAAAATAAAACATGCATAAATTATTAAATAATTATTCAAATATGTGATCAGGAAAGTTGGAAGCTTTCTAGTGTATCACTTTGTATCAGCAAAAAATAAATTATTAGAAAAGATGGTATGTCTTCCCTACTTTAAATATAACACAAATTAAATTTAAAATGAATGTAAAAGATGATGTTATATGTCATACACAGAATAAAAAATACATGAAACATAAGAATAATATTTTATATTGAGTATATCACTATATTTCAGTTGTATATAATGGGTTTATGTATATAATTGCCATAGTATTATTTGTAAATCTCTCCTCTCTCCCCATCTCTCCTTTGTTCCCTCTCTTTCTCTCTAGAAAATACACAGGAAAATTTTAAAAAATACCCACAATATTGGAAGCCATAATATACAAATAAAAACTAGGAAGGTATGCCCAAACAAAGCATTTGAAACAAAAAATGAAAAAAAAAAACCCAAAATACCATTGAGTTAATGGTGGGGGAGTTTCTTCTGTTTGTGTGTTGCTTTCATTGGTTAATGAATAAAGAAACTGCCTTGGCCTAGTTGATAGGGCAGAACTTAGGTAGGCGGGGAAGACAGAACTGAATGCTGGGAGGAAGAAAGGTGGAGTAAAAGAGAGACACCACGGAGCCGCCAGAAACAGATGTGCTGAATCTTTCCCTGTAAGCCACTACCATGTGGCGATATACAGATTAATAGAAGTGGGTTAAACTGAGATGTAAGAGTTAGCCAAGAAGAAATTAGAGCTAATGGGCCAAGCAATGTTTTAATTAATACAGTTTCTGTGTGGTTATTTCGGGTGAAAGCTAGCCAGGTGGCCAGGACAAAGAAGCAGGCCCTCTCCCTGCCACAAGTTAATTTGGTGTTGGCCCTTCTAGTGCTGGGCATGGGGCCTGCCCTCTAATGTAGTCTATATACCTTGTGAGACTCCATTGAAGAAAACTAACCTTTTCTTCACAAGCAGTTGCCAATTAAAGACAACCTCTTGGTTAGGGATGGGAGATCATGTCCACTTCTCTCTCTCTCTCTCTCTCTCACTGCTACTGGCCTGTCTGGATGAACATGTGGAGGCCCTGCACACACTGCCACAGTCTCTGTGTTTTACAAGTGTGTCATTCCTGCTGTGTCTAGAGGACACGGTTTGCTTGTTGCCATCCACCCCTCCAGCTTTTACAATTTTCCACCTCCTCTTCCCCACGGTTCTTTCGGTCCTGAGGTCAAGAATTTAACAAAGACATCCCACTTAGGGCAGTGTCCTGAGTTCTCTTGCTCTCGGCACATTGTCCAGTTGGGGTTTCTGCAGCAGTGTCATCTTCTGCAGGAGGAAGCTGTTCTGATGATACCTGAGCAAGACATTTCTTCCTTTCTTGGATCATTCTTCTCTTAGGTAGATGCATGCTGAGCTAACACCTCCCTGCCTCTCTACTTGCCAAAAGTATCTTCTTAGATCACCCTGCCTAAACCCCAGCCATCATTACCTTAGGTAGTTAGGTAGGGTTTCTAGTTCTGTGGTAAATACAGCATGACAAAAAAAAAACAAAAACAAAAAACAAAACAAAACAAAACAAAAGAAAAAGAATAAAGAAAAAAAAGAAAAAGAAAAAAACTGGAGAAGGAAAGCGTTAAAATTCCACATCACATTTCATCACCGATGGAAGTCAGAGCAGAGACTCAAATAGAGCAGAAACCTGGAGGCAGGAGCTGATGCATACACCAGTGGATTGGTGTTGCTTACTGGCTTGCACTTCCTGGATTGTTCTGTTTGTTTTCTTATAGATCCCAGGAGTGGCACTACCCATAATGGGCTGGGCCCTCTCACATCAATCACCAAACAAGAAAATACCCTATGGATTTGCTTATAGGTCATTCTATGGAGGCATTTTCTCAACTAAGATCCTTCTTTCCTGATGACCCCAATATAGATGGAAATTTTCTGTCCTGATGGTCTCTCTGCTCACCAGTCCTCACAGTTGCTTATGAAATAACTACTCTGGGGCTTAATATCAGTTACAATTATTTGGCCAATGGCTTGGACTTCCTACTGACTATCTCTCTGTATAACTTAACCCATTTCTATTAGTTTACGTTCTACCACGAGGCTTGTGCGTTTATGGCTGGTTATTTCACATCTTGTTTCCCCAGCGGCTACATGGTGTCCTCCTGACTTTGCACGCTCTTTCTCCCTATCTTTGCTTTGATTTCCCACCTAGGTATATTCTGCCTGGCAATTGGCTGAAAACAGCTTTTTATATCAACCAATAAGAGAAACATAGTCACAGCATATAGTAGGACATCCATCACCCTGACTTGTGGCAAGCTGACATAAAACTACCTAGTATACCTACTTGTCAAAGTCACCTTATCTGATTTAAATGGTGTTCATTGCAACTTGCTATTACATTATTTTTTCCAAGCAAAACTTTCTGTCTTCCCTTACCGTTACTGCAGATTCCAGAAGAGGTCACACCTGCAGCGGGAACTATGAGTTTGCAGTGTAAACATCATCATGAGCAGAAAAAGTGACAGCATGGTGCGAGAAGTTCTGAGCGTCTTCAACACACTTCCGAAAGTCTATTCAGGAGATCATTTTTAGAATACCAACTTCTCTCCTTTTTTTTCTTTTTTTTTTTTTTACAAATATAGGGTTTTTTTTATGAAAATAGTGATCTTAGTTCAATCAACATTTTTGTTTTCTTATTGGCAAGGAAATGCTTTCTGGACAGATGAGACATGCTGACCTCTAAAGAAATTCTCTTCCATCCACAGTCAAAAAGACAGTGAGTTAAGCAAACCTAATTTCCAAATATGCACAATTATTTCAAAGTGTCCACGGGGAATTAAAGTATTTTAAAATTCTGAGATGAGTCAATATTTCTCTAAATATTCTTTGTTTTGCTGCACAACTGTTAGCACAATTATTTTTAGATGATGCATCATTTTAAATTGACATCAAAAAGAAATACCTTCATATAATAGATGTTGATAAATGGCTATTGTGAAGAATAAAATACTGGTGCTTTAATGTCCATGTTATGAAGAAAGAAATATGGATTTTTATTTCTTATTTATAGAAAAAAATTCTGAAAGAAGTTCAGAGGCAAAGAACTTTGAGGTGTGAGGTCACAGTACCCTGACTGGAGGTAAGCAGCCTGACTGTAGACAGGATTTCTGAGAACACAAACTCGTGTCCCACTTCAGAAAAGATATTTTATCGACAGTTACTTTTGTATGCATACTGAGGAACCTTTGGGATCTTGTTATACTGCTCTAAGTATTGTCAGACAAGTTAGTCATGACTTCATCCAGAGTCCAACGACAGTCAGGAGATTTGGAGTATTCATACCAAATGTAATGATTTGCCACATATGCAAGGAATTAAATGTTCCAGTGTTCTTTTACGTTCTATGCAGTATCTGTTCTTTGGGTTAATATGTGATTGTAGAGTTAAGAGATTTTCAGAGCCACCTAAAAACAACCTTAATAACTTCTAGTAGCTGAAAAGAAGACATAAACTTATGAAGTGATTGATAAATATGTGAAGGTGCACCAGACTAACCCTCAGCAACACTGGATTTACTTCTGAATGACATGTATTCTTTTCTCCCCCTGCTGGGAGCCAAAGATCTTAAAAATGAGACCATTTTTCAAATGGAGAGAAAATAATCTTATATTGTGGAATAGAGCATTTGTTTAACTATGTAAAGATGTGTTGCATTTTTATACTGCATTTGTTTGATTATGTAAAGGTGTCTTGCTTTTGTTTATGCTGCATTTGTTTAATAATATAAAGATTTGTTGCTGGTTCACCTTGCCTGCCTAAGGCACCCTATTGGTCTAATAAAAAGCTGAACAGCCAATAGCTAAACAAGGAGCGATGGGTGGGGCTGCTAGGCAGAGAGAAAAGGGTAGTTAGTTAGCCAGTTGGTGGGCCGCCAGCCAGAACTCAGCCAGCTGGGGGCCAGCCTGCTGGGGGTCAGACAGACAGACAGAGAGGAAGCTGGAAAGCAGTATGGGCATTACGTTGATGAGGTAAACGAGCCTTGGGGTAGGACATAGATTAATAGAAATGGATTAATTTAAGCTAAAAAGAGATAACTAGAAACAAGCCTAAGCCAAGGCTGACATTCATAATTAATAATAAGTCTCCATGTCATTATTTGGGAATTGGTTGATAGCCCAAAGAAAATGCCAACTGAAGTCTTGTTGAAGTGGAAGGTGTTTTTAAAATCAAGAATATATATATAAAAAAAAAACAATTAAGAAAGTGTCAAGGAGAGTTCAGACTTTTACGTGGATAAAATGAGTGCTCATTGCAGACATTATAGAAGTAGGGTTAAGGAAACGCCAAAACCCAAAGTTAGGCAAAGTTACACAATAAAGTTACCATTCTATGCATAAAATTAAATATGCAGAAGGCCTTTTGAGCATGAATTAATCTTACTACTGGACTCAAGCCACACAACACAAAGCTGGCTTATTCAGTATAGCTCCAGATAGTTCAGATTAAGAATTTCTCAATTTTATTTTATTCTTTTTTTTCCTTTTCTTTTCTTTCCCTTTTATTGAAAACAGATTTTACCTCCTCACATAATATATCTGATTACAGTTTCCCATTCCTCTTTTCTTCCTGGTTCCTTCCTACTGACCTCCCAAACAGATCTACCCCTTTCTGTCTCTCCAAGCAGGCTTCTAGGGGATAATATAAAATACAATAAAATAAAATGTAAGATGAAAGAAACTTAACACACTGGAATGGGACAAAGGAAACAAGCAGAGTGAAAAAAACCCAAGAAAAAACACAATAGACAGATATAGACACAGAGACTCACTCATTCCTGTACTTAGGAGTCCCTTAAAAACACAAAATTGGAACCTATAATATATACAGAAAAAAACCTGTTGGGTAGGAGAGGGAATACATACATAAGCATGTATGTATGTATATATTCTCTCTCTCATAAATATTTATATATAATATTTTATATCTTTAAATTATTATATATGTTATATAAGTTATATATATGATTATCAGATGTGTGTGGTATATTGTATGTAGCACACACACACACACATATATATATATATATAAAATATTATTTTAGAAAATGGGAAAGCTCTGACACAACTACCTGAGACCAGGAGCCTCCAAAGATGCCACTGAATTCATATTTTGATGGTCATCTACTGCTGGGCATGCAGTCTACCCTTAAGAGTCGTGTGTTTCCCCAGAGATACTCCCTTGGAAAAAACTAAATTTTTATTTGTAAGTGGTAATCAATAGGCGATAGCTTTTGGATTAGGAATTGGGACATTTCTCCACTTATCCTTCCAGCGTTAGGGCCCCACCCAGGCTTAGAGACCCATGAGCATGCTGCCTCAGCCTTTGTGAGTTCATTGTACTGATCCTGTTGATTAGGGGCCCTTGTTCTCTTGATGTCCTCCATCCCCTCTCGCTCTTAGTTCTTATATTTCTGCCTTTTCTTCCTCGGGGTTTCCTGAGCCCTGAGGGGAGGAATTGGATAGAGATATTCTGTTTAGGGCTGAGTGTTTCAAGGTCTCACTCTCTGTATAATAGACTGTGGATTTGTTCCCGTCTGCTGCAGGTGGAAGCTTCTCTGGTGATGGCTGAGAAAGTCACTGATCTTTAAGTATAACAAAATGTTTTTAGGAATCATTTTAGTTTTGCTACTTTTGTTTGTTTTTAGAACAACAGTATTTAGTTTCACCATGGGTCACTGGGGTATCTTTACTCCAGTTATTAGCCACCCAAGTAGCATTGGCTATGAGTTCAATCTTATGCAGAGGGCCTTAAGTCAAATCAGATATCGGATGATCACTCCCACAAGCTTTGTGCTACTATTCCGTTAGCACATCTTGCACGTAGGACAAGATCAAAGAATTTATGGATCAGTTATCTTTTCTCTTCTCCTTTGGTAGTATGCAGAATACCTTCCTGTACCACATACACTACCATGTTTGGGTGAATGGTCTTTGTAGGCAACAGCTCAACTAGTCCATGTTCAATGACTTGTATAGGTGTTCTCTTCAGTAATGGAGTATCAACTTGTGCTTAGCAATCTATAGTTTTAACAACAGCCTAAGTTGTTTGGTCAACAGCTCAATTACATGTAAGTCATGTCAGGTACAAAGAGCTTCATTTGGTGACAAGAGATGTCCAGTTGGGACTCTGTCTCCCCCATTATTTATGAATTTGTTTAGATTACCTTTATATATGTATATATTTTAGGAAACTTCTACTGTGTTAGGTTTTCATATAATCTCTCAAATGGCCCTTAAATTTTGCTTTCTTTCCCATATATACACCCTCATCCCCCTCTTCACTCCTCCTTCCCCATATGATGCTCCTGTACCAGCCCACATGCCTCTTCCATTTGTCCATCTCTTTATCCATAACTATCTATTCTATTTTACTTTCCTAGGGAGATTTACATGCCCTTCCCCAGTCCTTTATCGTATACATAACCTCTGTGTTTCTATGGATTGCAGTTAGATTATCATTGACTTAATAGCTAACATCCACATATAAGTGTTCTTTGGGTATATGCCCAACAGGGATATGGCTGGTCTTTTCCCATTATCCTGAGTAATTTCCACCCTAATTTCCATAGTGGCTGTACAAGTTTGCATTATCACCAGCAATGGATGAGTGTTCCCTTACACTGTGTCCTTGTCACTTTTTAAATTGATCTTAGACATTCTGATGAGTGTAAGATGAAATCTCAAAGAAATTTTGATTTGTATATCCCTGATGACTATTGATGTTGAAAAAGTTTTAAAGTGTTTCTCAGTCATCTGTATGTCTTCTTTTGAGAGGTCTCTGTTTATATCTGTATTCCATTTTTAAATTGGGTTATTTTTTCTTAATATTTATCTTTTTCAGCTAATCAGATATTTTGGATTAGCCCTCTATTAGATGTGCAGTTTGGGGAAAACTTTTCCTGCTCTGTAATCTTTCCTGCTTTGTGAAAATAATGTGATATTTGCCATACAGAAGGTCTTCAGTTTCACAAGGTCCCATTTATTAATTATCAATCTTTGTACCTGTGCTAACAGTGTTCTATTCAGAAAGATTTTTTTTCCTGTGCCAGTGAGTTCAAGGTTATTCCCCACTTTCTCCTCTATCAGGTTCAGTTTATCTGGTTTTATGTAGAAGTCTTTGATAAATTTGGAGTTGAGTTTTGTACAGGGTGATAAGAATGGATTTGTTTGGATCCTGCTACATGCAGCCCCCTAGTTTTACCAGAATCATTTGCTGAAGATGCTGTTTTGTTTCTAATGTCTATTTCTGGTTCCTTAAAAAAAAGTCAAGTGTACATAGAATTGTGTGGATTTATGTCTGGTTCTTCAATTTGATTACATTGATCCATGTGTCTGTTTTTGTTCCAATGCTTTGATGGTGATATTACTGTATCTCTGTACTACAACTTAAAGTCAGGAATGGTGATGCCTCCGGAAGTTCTTTTTTTATTTGTGGTTGATTTTAGATATTCTGTATGACCTAGTCACTGTTCTGTTGCTGTGAAGAGACAGATATTTGTACCAAGAGTTGGGTATTTGCAATGACAGGCCTGACCAAGCTGTTTATGGAAGACATTAAGACTGAATTAGAAAAGCAGATAGATGTTTTGAGTGATGCTTATTGGACCATCCTTGGAGAAGCATGGAACACAGTGCTGAGGATGATTTGAACTTGGGGGACCCAGTTCAAAAAGTTTCAGAGGGTAAGAATATTAGTAAGTAGCCTAGAGATCACACTTGTGAGCTTATATCAAAAATGGGGTTGTTTTTTGATCTTAGACTAAAAGTCTGCCTGAGGAAAAATTGAAGGGTTTTGGAAAAATGACATTTGCCAAGGAGATTTTAAGACAGCCTAGCATTGACTGTCACATGGGGTTAGCAATCAGTTCGATGCAGATCAGCAATGAAAAGGAGCAAAGGAGCAAAAGGAGAAAAAGGAACAAGCCACTAAGCAATCTTTATTGCTATGGCTCTGGAGTCCATAGTTAAATCAGGTATGCTAAGACCCCAGCAGATCTTTCATTGTTTTATAGATTGTTTTAGCTATCCTTAGGTTTCTAAAATATGTCCTTAGTATTCTCTAGATTTCTTCAGTGACTTGTTAATTTCCCCTTTTCACCTCTAATTTTGTTGATTTGGTTATTTTCTTTCTGAATTTCAGTTAATTTGGATAAAGGTTTGTTAATCTTATTTATTTTCTAAAATATCAATTTCTTTGTTTCATTGTTTCTTTACCACCCCTGTCCATTTTTTTTTCCTGATTTCAGTTCCAGGTTAAATTATTTTAGATGTTTCAGGGGTGCTGTTATTAGTATGAAATCTCTCTAGCTTTTTGTTCTTGTGGTTTATTGTGCTAGGATTTCTTGTGGGGACACAATGTACTGGTTGTTATTGATTTTTTTTATGCTGGTATCTAGGAATCTGCATTTGGGGAAATTGTCATTGTAGGTGATGATATCTGGTCTTGTTTTTTTTTGGGGGGGGGGAAGGTGGGTGTCTTGTTCATTGGTTTCTCTTGGATTTTCTGGTTCTTAGGAGGTTGTGTTGTGATATGTAGCCTGGTAGGGAATTTTCCAGTGTTAGGTGTGGCCACTGCAGGTTCCAGACACAATGTGTTTCTGTGTATTGAGAGCTGGTGCGTAGAAGTGTTATGGGCTGGCATGGGGGAGCACAAAAAAGGTCAACAGGTGGGAGGGAAGGGGAGGAAAGCATTTGATTCGCTAGGATCTGCTTACTCCCATGGAATTGGGCCATAGAGTGGGAAGAGGCCCCCACAGGTGGTGTGCTACAGAGCTGGGGATGAGACTGGGGAATTGGATTTGGGGGAGAGAAGGGAGAGAAAAGATTGACAGCTAGTCTACCTGCTTCCATGGACATAGTAGACTCTGGATTCTCAGGGAATGCCTGCTGGAGCTGTGGACTGGTGTGAAGGGATGAGTGCTAGGGAAGAAGTTTGGAAGGGAAGATCTGCTTAATCCGTTGGAGGTACGGGTAGAGAAAAAAGGCAACCCACAGCAGGTAGGCTACTATAGAGCTGGGAATGCAATTTGGGGACTGGATTTGGAGGAAAGGAAGAAAAGTTGAAGATGTTCAGATAACCTATCTCCTTCCCTGGCCAGAGAGATTTCACAGTTTTAAGAGAAACTTTCTGTATTATATAAATGAGGGGTAGGATCTCAGGATTGGTGCCCCAGAAGTTTTTTTCTTTTTCTTTTTCTTTTTTTTACATTCTCTATTAGGAAGAGTTCTCTGAAGAATAGGAAATAAGGGAGGCAAAAGACAAAGGGAATAGGCCAAGCCAGTGCATTATTCTGTCAAGACCCATGCATGGTAAATGTTGTTCAAGCAGCTTTACCTGTGCTCGAATACATCTTGTTCCCCTAGCAGCTGACTGGTGTCTCTCTTGACGCTATCCTTCTCTCTCCCTGTTTTAAGTTTGACTTTCCTGCCTAGCTATAGTCTGCCTTATTATAGGCCAAAGCAGCTTTTATTATCAGCCTTTGAGAACAACACATATTCACAGCATGCAGAAGGGTTATCCCACTGCAGCTATACTCAGTTTCCGCCCCAGGAAAGGCGAGAGAACAGAAATCACCTTGATGTTTTCCCAGGGTCTGGTTCCATGATAATCATTATCATCATTCTGTGGCCCTGGCAAAATGATTTATCTTTGTGTGTCACCATTTTTACCAAGGAGATAATAATTCTCCTTGGAAGTTTGCTTCCTGAAAAATTAAATGAAGTAATGAATTAAGAGATTAAATACCTTGAAAAGACTATTGAGAAGTTTATGTCTGTTGAATGTTTAATTCACATCAGTAGTCCCTGCTTTTTAAGTTCTTTTCATTTATCTGTAATAATAATATTAATAATAATGGTTTTGATACAATAGCCATCAAGAAGAAAAATAATGACAAATGTACATGGCTGCCTTGATATTATGGCTCTTTCATGAAATGTTAACTTCAATGTTACAGATTTATAGAAAAATAACAGTCCAGTGTTGCAGTGGGATCGATACTGGTGGTTAGAATTTCAACTTCTCATGGACAATTTACTACATTTGGATATTGGGATTTTCAGTCTATCCACAAGGCTTGTTGTGATAACAGAAGGTGGCAGAATCTTAAAAGAAAAATAAAATCATCGAGGATTTGTTCTTTAAAAGGATATTGGGATTCTTGTTTTTTCTAATTTGTCATTTTGCTTCCTGATTAGAAGCCGTGAGGTGGGTAGCTCCCCAGGCACACACTCTTGCAACACTCTGCCTAGCAACATGGATAAAGGAATGGGGTAAATATGTCATAGTTGGACTTAGGAGACTGGCAGAAAAAGTAAGCCTGGTGGTCTTGGATATTTTGCTGCAGTTTACAAAATGCTAGTACAATAGTATTTGTCTGAAGGCTCTTCCCTTTCTGGAAGATGAAACAAAGGATTTAGAAATTAGTCTAAAGTTCTAATCTGCCTAAAACATGTAGGAAGCATCAAAATCCTGAAGGCAGATTACACAAAGGAATAGCCATTTACCTGGTTTCCATACTCCTGTCTTGAGTTTTGTGGCTAGTGAGCAAACAGCACTTGATACTGGAGAGTGGACAGCAACAGAAATTATCCAGCCATGTGCACTAACGGCACAGGGGAGAGCGCACAGTACGCCATGCATAGGGGTGAGGGGCCGAACAGAGTGAGCACCGAAGTGTGCAGAAAGCAGGCCTCATTATATCACAAATTTGGGATACCTCCTCCTGTGGAAGCATGTGATTAGGTCATTTGAATGACCCCCACTGACAGGGAACTGAAGTCACAGGACTCGTGGTTTACTCAGACCTCCAGGAATTGGGTATGATTCAATCAAACAATTTCAAGGATGCAGCCCGGAAATGGGACCCAGACAAAGCAAAGAGCTATCTAGGACATCCTTGACAGCCAGCTCCCCAAAGTCTGGCTCAGAATAACATTTTCTGTAAATTAAGCTCCCAGCTGGAGAGTTCAGAAAGGGTTTTACTTGGAGTCTTCTTGGTAGCATCATATACCCACCCCCAGGTATGTGGAGTGTGGGGGGGGCGGGGGGTGAGAGCCTGGCTAGGATAGTTAATATGAATGCCTTCTCACTCCTTTTTACCCTAAGATAATAAATAAGTATTTGGGAATTCATACAATACACAGTGATCACTCTTGTTTCTCATTCCTCCCAGGTCCTACCTTATCTACCTTGTTTCCCCCCCAACAAACAAACAAACAAACACCAAGTTCAATTTGTGTTCCCTATATACTAATTAATTTTCTCATCTGATTTTTATGTATTCTGAGAATATCCTAAAAATGGAATTTGTAGATTCCTATTCTTAGATGAGAACTGATTACATTCCAAAATGGCCCATGGTGACATCAATGTAAGCCTTAAGAAGGCAAGAAAATATGTTTGGAAACTGATTCATCAGTGGATTTTAGAATACAAACTTTGGTTTCCAAAGGGTCAAGGATGTCAGGAATTCAGCATTTTTTAAAGCTCATTGGTTTTTAGGATGCTGTGACAAAATGGAAGTGGCCATGCACTGAAACAAAATAGTTTCTATCTTATTAAACTTTGGGTTTTGTTGCCTCTAGATAGCAACAGTCAACGTTACAACATTACAAGATAACATATACAGGTTATCTTCCTCTTCTTAGGAATGTTGACAGTGTGGTTGTGATAAAAAAAGAAATATAACTGCATAACTTTTCATGTAAGGGAACAACAGAGAAAGACACACACACACACAAAGAGAGAGAAAGAGAGAGAGAGAAACAGAGACAGAGTGCTCTCCATTTAAATAACTTCTTGTATTTGAATGGCCCAAGATCATTTCTAGGGAGTCTTGGTTCCCATGATGGACTTGACCATAAAACTTGGGCTTCTGCCCCAGTCAGGAGGATTATCGAGGGTCTTCAACCTTGGGGTTCGCACAGTGCTGCCTGAGGTCACATGAAGAGGGTGTCAAAGCCACCAGGTACCTCTATGTTTCCTCTTCCTTTCCATCCCCATTCCTTTCTCTTCTCTTTCTCCCTTCTGCTCTCTCCCAGTGATGACTTAAAGGAACCTCCCTTTAGATCTCTGGCATACTGAAACAGTTCAGGAATGGTTTCCAGTGAATTCAGGCAGCCACAGGAATGACTGAGATTTCCTCTTCTGGTTCAAGGTACTCACTCACAAATAAGCAAGAGGCAGGCACTGCAATCTGACTTTTTGATGTGTTGCAAAGCAATTTGGGGTGGCTAAGTTTCAAAGACTGCAGATTCTTTATGTCCATGGGTGGGATATTTTATTACATTGATTATTTTATGTAGAAGTTTTCAGAGGAAATTTAATCCTGCATCTTGTGGAATAAAACCTTTTTTCTTTCACTTTTTGCCTTCAAATATGATTTAAGTAACTCCAGGTTAAAAGCTTTAATCATGAATGCATTATTAATCCACTAATTCATGCTAATTTAACTTTCTTAAATGTACATTTTCATTTTTGAGGAAATCTCTTGTGATGATTATATTTAGGTTCCTTTTTGGAAACTTATACACACTTTCCTTCTTCTAAGGGCCTTTCCTGCTCATTTGATTTAATAATTTTGGCTAAATATATTTGCTAATTTAAATTGTTTGACTTAAGCTTTTGTTAAGTAGTTAAAATTGTCATCCAATTTTCATTTCAAATCCATGTTTACTACTATCCAAGAAGTTTTCTGAAGATCTCAAAATGGAAAGGAAGTAATTTGATCTTTTTCTGTTTCTCTCTACACTTAAGCAAAGAGGGTAATGAAGAGTAAGAAAATAAACGGGGAAAAGGGAAGCACTGGCTTCATCCTGAAGAAAATGGACTTTTAATAATTCTTACATTTTCAGCCAGAGCACAACTTAGGGTAAAGCAGAGATTTTAGCAAGGCCATATGCTTGTGAAGAGAAACATTTGAAACTGCTTTCAAATCAGTTATACAATTACCTTGTAAGCACTAGGAAGAAAGGCAAAATATTAAACTATGGTTTCATTTAATAGAATACATAAGCCCATGCACACGCATCTGCCACACAGGTGCATACGTGCTTACACACATAAGTGAATGTGTGCATAAACATAGATAGATAGATAGATAGATAGATAGATAGATAGATAGATAGATAGATAGGTAGGTAGGTAGGTAGGTAGGTAGATAGATAGATAGATAGATAGATAGATAGAGAGTGAGTGAGCTGCTAAATGCAGCTAAACAACAAAGGCAGAGTGAGTAGCTTTGGGTTTCATTGTCCCCTGGAACAGTAGCTCCCTCTAAACGGGAACCACAGGAGAATTACCAAAAGTTATTTCCATCTCCAAGACCAGACATCTGGAGGGCAGCCATGGTGAGTATAAAATGTGAAGCCAAGTGTTTTATTTCTGACTGAATTCTAGGCTATTTTCTGACTTTCATCACTGAGTGAGTCGTGACATGGGGCTTGCACATCTGCAGTAGGAGATTGTGTGGGGCACTGGTCCAGGCAGCCCCGCAGCTTTCTCTCAAATACCAGGGAACATTCTTCCTGGCTCAGGAGCAGCTGAGGCACTGATGAAGAAGCCCAGGCTGAGGGTCTCTGGCTTTATTCCACATATCCAAGGGCATAAATTAGTTCCAGGTCAGAATCACACCAAGAGAAGCCTGAATTTGGTGTTTTGGATTCCTGCAGCAGAACTATGTACGGTCGTTCCTGAAAGTCCCATGAGAAACAAAGGGCAGAGCACAGAGACCGAAAGCTGGGTCTCAGCTTTTGAAGGGCTCCGTCTCCTCTCGCTGTGATGTTGGGCGAGTCGTTTAAATTCTTCAACTGCAGATTTCTTTTCGGAAGTAAGAGATAGAACATAAATCTTTGTTGATAGGTTGGTGGACAGTTCAAGGGCAGCTGGACTTTACATGAAATCATGTGATATAATCATTATGTTAATTTTTCATCATTATGTTATTTATGATAAAAACATAGCTATTGGGTGACATTCCTAAAGAAAATGCCAAGAACCATTTTATATGTCCCCCGTTGGCCTTCACTGCTAACATTTTCAGTAAGTCTTTTCCACTTTCAATCCTTTCCCCTCTACTTTTCATTCCTTATATCATCAATGACAGTAGGCTGTACCTCACCCTAAATACACTCAAACAATTCTCTTAGAGTCCTATGTCACCAAGAACAATAGACAGACTCTCCCTCCTTGTCCCGGGCTTCAAGGAATCATTTGAAAATCTGAAGTAATCGCCCCCCCCCCAGGGGAGGGATATTTTTCATTGGAGGTGTGGTCACTGATGGTAGAAAACTAACACATTTGTGTGAGGGACTATCAACGACTATGTGCTAATCCAACTAGTTTGTAAACTTTGAAATAAATGATACTGTATTATCTCTTCATCATTACCTTCCAGATGCCCAGGGTAGCTGCAGTTCAAAATGATTTCAGGAAACGCAGCTTCAGGAAATTGGTGAATTTGAATGTTTTGTTTTAGTACATCAATATCTTATATTTAGAAATTGTCGCATTTGTCTGTTGGAGGCATGAAACTTTTTGTGGCATGAAATAAGATAATACACTCTCCTCTTTCCTCCCAAATCCTGGAATGTTGGATCATCATGGCTAGAGTGCTCCTTCCAAGAGATTCAATGCTTTGATAGAAGTCTTTTTAAACATTGCCTTTAGTGGAACTGGAGAAGTATGAATTTGCTTTTCCTGAGGCAAAGACATTCAAGATAGACTTTAAATACACAATCTCTGTGTTTTCTGCAGATTTCACTAGTTGATGAAAAGGTGCTGGAAGGGTGAGGACATCGTTTCCATCACGTGTGTTTCATAAGATGCTTGTAGACCTCAGTTTCGGTCTCTCTTCACTTTCATCTCTTCCCTCTGTTCCTTCATAGTTTGTTCCCAAATGATGTTCACTCTTCCTTTTCACTTACTTATTTTGAGGAAACCTTTCATTTACATGCTTCCAAGAAACTGACGGGTTCATGAAACTCCATTGCTATCGTGTACTCCTTTCTGGGCTGCCATGTAAAAGAGATTCTAGACTGGGCTAACAGAGGTGGGAAGATCCACTCTAAGTGTGAGCAGTACCATTTCACGCTAGCATAACACATTGAATAAAATGGAGAAAGTAGCTGTGCTACAAATTCATCTGTTTCCTGACTAAGGATGCAGGGACTAGCTGCCTTATGTCCCAGCCACTGTGCCTTCCTTGGATTGACTGTACACTCAAACTATGAGCATTAAGTTACCGCTGTCAGGTGTTTTGTCAGAGCAATGAGACTGGTAACTAACTAACACGTGTCCTTTTGTTTAAAATCAAGTGAAGGATACATACTATGTCACTAAGTTACATTGTATTATAGTAAGTGATGGTGTGGCAAAAGAGATGCTATAGGAAATTCTTTCTCAACTGATGATCATCTCAGTTGAATCTGGACATAACACAATTGTCTGTCAAGGATTATACATGCTTTACATAAACCTAAAATATGCCAGCTTGCATCACAAAAAAAAATTAGTGAAGCTGGAGCCTCTTTTACTGATGGCCTCAGAACAGCCACGTTCCAGGCTGTGTTGTGAAAGCTCCAGCAGTGCTCTCCACGCCTCTGTGGAGGTGAGAAGAATTTGGATGCTCCTGCATCAGTTCAGGATGATGCTAAAGTTATGGCTATGGAAGCAGGGTCTCCAGGAATTTACAGCCTTGATTTGCAGAGGCGATTTTATCAAACTTCCAGTTCACCGCTGATGTGTTTAATGTGACTTTCCCACAGGAAGCCACCATTCCTCCGATCTGAAAGTAGCCATTTCTGCCTTGCTTGGCTGCGACTTTCCTAGAGCAGTCGTTCTGCTGCATCCTGCTGAGCCAGACAGCCAGCCAGAAACAGTGCCATGGCATAGCTGTGAGGCGTTTGTAAAGCAAAGAACACGATTAGAGCTGCCTGTCTTTGCAGGTTTATATACACAAGAACATTGGTTTGACGTCAGAATACATTCTGTGAATACTAGAATTAGATTAACTTGACTTATACACATGCTCATGCTGCTGACTAGCAGGTATGCTGTTTGCATCATTTGATAATTACAATATGGACGTAGTGAGACCCAATGCTAAATCAATCTAATGTGAACAAAATGCCTGTATAATCTAAACGAGCAAACACTGAATTATATCCTTCACCTCTAACTCTGGTTAATGGCTTATTTTTCCTTCCTTTTTTCTTTTTATAGGTCATGAGCTAAGATTTTTTTTTAATGAAAAACATTTAAATGGTTATATAAAGATGCATATTATAACTTTTATTTTGGCTCATAGCTTTAAAAATGTACTCAATTGTCCTTTATTGATGTGTTTGCTAGAGCTAGAAAGATGGTTCAATGGTTAAGAACCCTTGTTGATTTTATAGATTTGACTCCCAGCACACACGCAGTGGCTCGCAATTTTATGTAACTCCAATCATAGGAGATTTAATATCCTCTTCTGACCTACATGTGAAACAACCACACATGTGAAATAGACACACATATATGCAAACACTCACACAAACAAACCTCTTTTAAAAGAAAGAAATTGTTCTCTAATCATTGATTGGTCCAGTCTCAGAAGCAAGAGAACTCAAATTCAAGAGATAGGAATGGTAGGTTATCCTTAATCTCTTCATTTAATCTTTGTGAAATATTGCTTTCAAATTTTAAGGATAAGTTTCTTCAGAAAAAATAAATTAAGGATAGTTTATTTTAATACCAATTCTTGCAAAAATATTTACAGTCTATCTTTAATTTTATTCATTGCATTTCACATCACCACTGAGTTCCATGGTGATGTTTTATGAGACGATCAAGATTTCCAAGGAAATGGCTGATGATAGCTCCTCCATCAGCTATGACTGAATGAGTGTGCATCTTCATTTGCCGTTCTTGCTTCCGAGAACGCAACAATAACCTGGTTCTTAGGGACATTTCTCTGCGGTGCTGCGGAGTTGGCACATTTCTGCGGAGCTAGCACAGAGACCATGGTATCCATGGAAGACCTTTAGGGTGCCTCACAAAGTACGGTCCAGATTCAAACAGTAACTGACCACATGAGCTGGAGACCAACTCTGCAGTGCTCCAAGTCTTCCAACCAGAGTGCTTTTGCCTCTATATGCTTTTAAGAAATTGATGCACCATAAATGCACCAATCCTGGATGGGAGACAATAATAAAGATTATGAGAGTAACTATGTGTTATGTGTAAACTGGGTTTTTCAAGGTAGAATTTTCTTTTCCCTAATTTACAAATCTTATATATTTATGCAGAGCCACATGTTCATATCCACCGTTCATTCCCCTCTTCCACTCGCTCTAGATCTTCCCTGAAGTTCACTTTCCAACCTCTTGTCCTCTTCTTCCAAAAGGAATTTCTCTTAGCCCCAAAGGTGAGAACCACTCAGAAGTCATAGCATTATTCGGGGACTCTTCCATTCTTCTATTGTAACCCAAATTCCCCACCCTCCCATCCTCTGAATCTGAGCCAAATTAGATAGCTGTAGCAGGGGAACTGTCTTCCTTGCTCTCTCCTTTGTAGTCGGATAACGGAAAAATGTGAGGTCGGTCTCCCCAGAGCTCCTGGCAGCTGCTGTGCTGGCAATAATTAGGAAGATTTTTGAACTAAAAGTCTGGCTGCTGAAAGATTTTGGATTTGAGGTTTGATGTTATCAAAAAGTTTCATCTGGTCCGATGCAGAAACATATTGCTTAATCTAGCAGGAATGTGAGCAGGTTGTCCCTCAGTGCACACGCCATAGCTCTCTGTCTTCTTTGTGGTGAAGCCCACAGCAGTTGCTCTGGGTAATAGGAGCCAAGTCTGTCTGGGCACAGAGGAATCCACCACATCTCAGTTTAGTCTGTTTCAGCTCTTAGGCTGACTCCAGTAAGATGTCTCAAATAAGGGCTTGAACCCCCCTCATTTTTTCTGCAAAGTTTGATTTGTTGTGGCAATCTTAAATTAATTCTCTCTCCTAATCAGATTTCTGAATTCGTAGTCCAGGAATCATTTTCAAACACACACACAAATACAGAAAATGACATTAATATGTGGATCTATTTATTTGACTCAGGCAAAGTGTTTTTATTGCTTGAAAAAATATTATTTCTAATAATAAACTATGTTTGACCTAAATTGACCAATCTCCTCATGTCTGTTCTACTATCTAATTATGCCCTTTTAATTGTTGGTAAACACACAAGATTGAGGTTATCTTTTAATGCATCATCTTTATATGTTTAACATAGGATTATATTAAGTGAGGTGGTCAAATATCTCTTCTAAAACCTGTGAACAAAACAGCTTAATTTTATAATCTTTAGCAGAGAAAGAAATGTTAATAACTGTGTCTGTAGGGCAATAACTTCCACAATTAAATGTTGTCCTAGTCCGTTCATGAGGCTGTCTATGAGTGGCATGAACAACAAATAAAAGTTGAAGAGACTGGGAACTCCCAGGTCAAGGCTATGGCATATCTGGTGTCTGGTTGGGGATTACTTTCTGGCTTGTAAATAGCTGTGTGCCTGCTGTGGATTCACACAGTGGAAAGGATGAGTGAGATCCCTGGGCTTTCTCTTGTCTCTCTAAGAAGAGCACTAGTCCCAGTCATGAGGGCATGGTCAAGAGAGTCCACCTCTTAGTATCAGCTGTCTCCCCCGGAGCTGATAGCTGCTTCAATGGCCAACGTTTACATGAAGTATTGCTGACATTAGTATTCACTAGAACTTGGAAGCTATGAACTTTCTATAGGACTTACCCTCAAATAAAATGCATGTGAAGTTAGAATTTTAAGTGTTGTATTTGTAAACTCTTTAAGTTAATAAATGATGGCTTTGAATGTGAGTTTTGAGTGGTATACTCATAAGAGAGCTGAGCCTAAAGTGAAAGAGGGCCTAGACAAGAGAAATAAGTTCTTCCTTGACTGCTTGAATGGGGACTGTGCAGCTATCTCATTGTTACTTAAATTATTCTATCTATTGTTTATGTCGTACTGTCACTAGGTTGTTTTCTCCTAAATTCATGAGCACATGATCCTGATGAGTATAACAACCTTTAGAAGTTTAAGCCTGCTTATATTTTGGTATTTAGGATACAAGAGAGATAATATCTTTAAGGCTCATGAGATAATTTAATTCAGGACCCTGAACTTTATTAATTTAATTTTAAGAAATCTATGTGAAAGCTCTTTCCATCTTATATTTACCTATGCTACATTTTTTTCTGGATACTTGTATAATAAGGTAGTGTTTGATAATTTTAGGTGACTTATTCACGGAATGAACTGAGTTGGTATGCCCCTTGTGGGACTGTCTCTGTTAGTTCATACTACTTAAACAGTGAGATCACAACCACCTGACAGGTCTTTGGTAAGTTAAATAATTTTCATATGATCAAAGAAGTTTTAGATTTATTATTGTTGGGTCTTTACATCAACAGACAAAGGAACATTTCAGGAGAACCTGAGGATCCAATGGGGCTGTGTCTAAAACTTTTGCTTCCAACATAACACAGAGTTTAAAATTTGAGAAAAATTAATCATATCTAAGTCCTTGGACTCCCCTGTGTGCTGGTACTGTGCCAAGACTACATACATAAGTGAGTGATTGTTCCAAGTCTTTAGAACAATCTAGTGTCTGGAAACTTTCCAGAAATTTAAAGTCTGAAATGGGAGGCTCCGAGTCTTTCTATATACAGATGCTACTCAACTTCTGATGGAGTTCCAGCTACACTAACAGAAACGGAACATGCACCAATCTTCACAGCATCTTTGTTTAGCAACAAAGTCACCCTTTAGTATCAGCTGCTTCCCCTGTAGTGAATGGCTCACAGAGAGGTGCAGCTAGCTACAACTGTCGAGTATGGCATAAACTTCTCCTAATACTATCCTGGGAAAACTTAAAGGTGTGAACTTTGGAGTAGGTTGTCTACTGAGTCTGTTTTGTTTTTGCACCATGATAAACATGAAAAGTCACGAAAGTCAAAGCCACCAGCAATTGGAGGCTAACTGTAGTACTGTCCCTAGAAAAGAAGTGTGGAAATGGAAAACTAATTTTTATGGCTCCTTTATGTGGTTACTTTATACAAATGAAAGTGAGACCTGAGGCACCTCACTGATCATGGGCATTTCACTGCTGTCTTTCAGACTTTGGGTGCTTTAGTCAGATACAACCCTTAAATTATATTCCAGTCTTTACCCCTCACTACTTTGCTAGGCACTTTCCTGTACCCAGAATTAACTTCCTTTAAATTTTACATTTTTAGGGTGCTTTTGGCATGTGACTCATTTAAACACTGCTTCCCTAATCATTAAAACCGGTGTTTACAAATTTATATGATAAAAGTCTAATTTCCCTATAAGAATCTTGGTCTTAGAATTTCTGTACATTTAAATCTAACTCCCAACTACAGTGCTTAGTCTAACACCTTAAGTACTACAGATATGACAATACCTAATTACTGTTTCACAATGCCTCTCTGTTAGAGCCACTATTTCACAAACTGTAATTGGTTCATCCAGTTAGCGCTACACTTTACTATTCTTGAGCTGAGATGAATTGCGACAATTAGTACAATCCCTTGGCCACTCCTGTTGTCCTAACTTAACTGTGCTTGAAAGGTTGCACATGAGAAGCACAAAGCTCTGGCACCTGGTCTTCACGTGGGAAGACCCTAGTAATGGTGGTTCAGAGCAGGATGTCACCAGAATGGCAACAAGTAACCAAAGCTTAGTTTCTACCTAGCAGCCAACATGCACGACCTTCCCCCTTGGTAGACAGGAAAGCAATATTCTCCACATTATAAATATAGGTATGTATTATAGTAAGAGCTTCCAAGATCTATGCATCCATGGTCACCCTGCCTTTTCCCGCATCTTCTCTTCTTGCCATCTCTTTATCTTGATGAGAAACAAGGCTATGGTCTGACCTGTACCCTAGAGCTCGGACACCCACTGTTTGGTGCCCTTCTCATGGCACACGGAGGGCAGGGAGAGAAAGTCAGACTGTGGGAGTTGGGAAGAAGATGGTCTCTAAAGGGAGTGACACTATTAAGAAGTATGGCTTTGTTGGAATGGGTGTGGCCTTGTTGGAGAAAATGTGTCACTGTGGAGGCCGACTTTGAGGTCTCATATATGCTCAAGATACCATCCAGTGTCCCAGACCACTTCCTGTGGCCCGTGAATAAAGATATACAAACTCTCAGCTCCTTCCCTAGCACCATATCCGACTCACGCTGCCTTGTTTCCTGCCAGTATGATAATGGACTAAACCTGTGAACTGTAAGCCAGCCACCACAATTAAATGTTTTCTTTGCTAAGAGTTGCTGTGGTCACAGTGTCTCCTCAGTGCAATAGAAACCCTAATTTAGACAGAGTCCAAGCTGAAAATACAGCTCTGAGGAAATGGTTTTACTATTACTCTTGTACTCCAGCCCTTTCCTGCTCTACTGTGATGTGAATAGCCTGCTTCTTCTCCAAGAGTTCTCCCGCCATGACATTTGTCCTCACTGTCCCACGGGTCTCATAAGCAGGACTGTGGGGTGGAAACAACGGAAAATGACAAACACCTCCCCTTTCTGTTGTCTCATCCGTGTGTTTTAGTTCCAGCAACACAAAAATAAGTCGGAGGATTTCAAAACTGTGTGCTAGTAAGAGGTCCTTAGTACCATCTTATCGGTTGGTCCACAGACAAGGGCAGCCTCTTTCTGTCCCATCCCCAAGCTCCAGTTTTAAAGCTTTGTACTCAGCCAAAGGCACTTGTGCCATTGGTTAAGGATGACTGTCACACATAGCCTCAACTGTCAACTTGAAACAAATCTAGACTCACTTTAGAAGAAGAAGCCCTTACTGGATTAGCCTGGGTGGCATTTTCATTACTGATAATGAATGTAGGAGAGAGAGCCCAGCCCACTGTTGGTCATATCGCTGTAGTCTGGGTGTCCCTGGGAAATATAAGAAAGGTAGTTAAACATGGTCCTGGGAGCAAGTCAGTAAGCTAAATTTCTCCACGTTCTCTGCTTTCTGGTCTTGCCTCCTGGTTCCTGCCTTGAGTTCTTGGCTCAGCTTTCCTCAGTGGTGGACAGAACCCTTTAAGTCAAATAAACCTTGTCCTCATCAGGTCGCTTTTGGTGATGGTGTTTATTGCAGCAATAAACGCTCAAGCTAGAACAAGGAGCTTTCACAGAGAGATGTTGGGAATCAAGATGTATGTGCGTGCGTGTGTGCGTGTGTGCATGTGTGTGTGAAATACTGGAAACTGAGAGTTTCCATTTTCTATGTGCTGTAGAAGACTAAGGAAGTCTGATTAGATGCTGAAGTGGCAGCTCATGTAGATAGTAGCCATGAGGCAAGGCAGGTAATGTGGACTGGACCACTAGCTCTGACAAAGGGGAATATGGTATAAGTAGAATCTAGTAAGGCCTGCGTTGCCACCACAGAGGAGCTGGAGATCACAAAACCAGTGCACTTATGGAATTCAAAGTCAGAGAATGAAAGCAGAGTAGGAATACACTTAAAATGTGGGCAAACTGCAACAACAGATTGCCAAAAGAAGTTATCTTTCTGCAGATTCGAGGGAAAGTCCTGGAGGTTGACTGCTTATGCCAATAGATCAACTGGAACGTCAGGCGAAGGAGTTTAACATATTTGGCCCGAATCATCACCAGGTTTTTGACATTATGCATAATTACAGTGCGCATGTCACTGTCATGTGCGGTTGTGTTGATGTGGGACACGAGAGGAAAGGAATCTTCTTATAGTGCAGGGGCAGGGGGCAGCATCCTGGAAGGCCTGGGCTGGGAGCCAGGTGTTACATATGGCTACAGCGACACAGAAAGATAAATCTTCCAGCCTTGGCAATGGGATGGCCAGGCACAGCTGTCATCCGAGGACCTTCCAAAGAGCAGAGTTGACTGTAGGCAGAGGAGATCACATGATGCCAGGGGTCACCCAGGTACTAACCCTTTTTTTTCCCTTCGTGATCCCCAGTAAAAGAGGAGCTTGAATTTGAGGTGGAAACGAGGGTTAAAAACCATGCTTCTCTCAGGGTAACCAAGGAAACAAGTTATCCAAGGATGTTCACATGGTTATTGATGCCATGTGCCTCCTTTTAGTGAGATGTTCAACTGAAAGTGTTTGCGGCTTCTTAGCCAGTCGCCGTGTTCTTCCTCTGCTCTCTGCTAAGTTATGGTGTTCAAGGAGCAGCTCAGCGCATGGCAGTGTGCTGCATCAGAGTACTCAAGGGGAGATGAAGGCAAAAGAGGATGCTTACTGGGTTTTCTAACTTCAGATGTGATTGCTCATAACCACGATGCAGTCAGATTCCAGAAGACAAACCAGCAGACCTACGGCAAACAAATCGAGGAAAGGTCTCCTGTGATTTGAGAAGCACTGGGCACCATTTAGAATCACCTCACCCTAGATATATTCCTTAAATGTGCCTACTGGCAATTTGGTTTATAGTATTCACGTTTTACAAAATTGTCAATAATCATTAGCCATTTGCTCTTGGGTTGGGATAGTCAAGACAGAAGTAGTAGCTGTTAGCTCTTTTGGTTAGCTTACTCCAGGACACTGTCAGGAAGGAAAGTGAACTTTTTTTATCACCAATAAAAGAATTGAGGCCACCCAGGGATGGCACACACCTTTAACCTCAGTACTTGGGAAGCAGAGGCAGGCAGATCTCTGTGAGTTCGAGACCAGGCCAATCTAGAGTTCCAGGACCACCAGGATTGTTATATAGAAAAACCCTTGAATTTTGCATGCAAATGGATGGAAATAGAAAACGCTATCCTGAGTGAGGTAACCCAAACCCAGAAAGATGATTATGGTATGTACTTGCTCATTAGTGGACCCTAGCTATAAAATAAAGGACACTAAGCACTTAGCTCACAAGCCCAGAGAAGCCGAATAACTAGGTGAACCCAAAGAAAGCATACACAGAACCTCCTGGAAGTTGGAAGCAAACAAGATCATCAAGCAAAAGTTGGAAGCCAGGGGGCGGGGATAGAGGTGGGAGGTAGGGGAGCAGGGGAAGGGG